>CABHPQ010156702.1:720-13323 GCA_902168405.1 Peromyscus aztecus | reverse complement strand
AAAAAAAAAAAAAAAAAAAAAAAACCCTAGCTAAGACAACATCTATTCACATAAAATAAAAACAAATAAAGGCTGAGAAGATGCATTCATCTCTAGACTCAGCCCTTTGGAGGCAGAGGCAAGCAGATCTCTGAGTTTGAGGCCATCCTTGCCTACACAGAGAGTTCATCCAGGGTTATACAGTGAGATCTTCCTTCAAAAAAAAAAAAAATAGATCTGGAGAGATGGCTCAGTGGTTTGGCTGCTCCTCCAGAGGATTCTAGCTTGATTCTCAGCACCCACATGGAGGCTCACAAACATCAGTGCCCTCTTCTAGTCTCTGTGGGCACCAGGCAGGCAAGTCTTGCACATCAGACATACATGCAGGCAAAACACCCATACACACAAAATTATGGAAAAAAAATTAAAAACAAACAGAAACCCCGCATGCCCAGCCAGGAGCCTCTCTGGCCAGAAGGTACCATGGAACATGAGTCGAGAAAGCCTTCCCCAAGAACTCACCTTGACCATGATCTCCACTCGGCTGTGGGAGAATTTCTCAATGACTGACTCGATCCAGATCAGGGGTTTGACCTGCAGGCAGACAAGGCAGATACAGCAGATCCTGACGTCAGTCCTTGGTCCACTGCCCACCACCTCTTTGTGTTGGGCTGGACACCAGCTCACCTGGGTGCTGAGGCGGTAGGACATGAGTTCAAAGTCCCCATCCGGGGGGATGAAGGAGATGGTGCGGTCGTTGTCAAAGCGCGAAAGCCTCACACACTGGTGGAATTTCACATCTTCCAGTTCCACAGACTTGTTCTTGCTGCCTGAAACTCGGAGTGGAGCAAGCAGAGTGACCCTGGGCTGAGCAGTGCGCTCCGCCCCACCAAACCGTCTCCAGGGCCTGGACTGAGTGGTGGTGCTGAATCAGAAGCCGGGCCTGCCTCCCACCCCTGAGGTTCTGCTTTCTCTTTTCATTTCATTTTATTTGGAGTTTATTTTTCTAAAAAATTTAATAGGATTTTTTTCTTAAATTCTGTTTTTTTGAGACAGGGTCTAACATAGCCTTGGCTGTCCTGAAATTCCATATATAGACCAGGCTGTCTTCCAAATTACAGAGATCTGCATGTGCTGGTGCTCACGGAGGCCAAAACATGGTGTCAGAGCTCCTGGAGCTGGGGGGTGGAGGGGGGAGGCGGCTCGGGTTGTGAATAGTTGTAAGCCACCTATTGTAGGTGCTGGGAACCGAACTCAGGTCCTCTGCAGGAGCAAGAAATGCCCCAAGTCACTGGGTTGTCTCTCCAGGCCCTAATTTTCCCTTTGTGTGCATGTATGTACTGTGAGAATATCGTGTGTATGTACGTACTATATGGATTCATGTGTACATGTGTGCATTAAAAACCAAAGATCCATCACTCCCTAACTTCTTCCCTAAATTATTATTACATGTATTTATTTACTTGGGAGGTGGGGCATGCTTGCCCCAGTGCAAATGGAGGTCAGAAGACAACTTGTAGAAGTCAGCTCTCTCATTCCACCATGTGGGTCCTGGGGATTGAACAGATGGTCAGGTTTGCTGGCAAGTATCTTCAGTCACTTTGCCTCCTTATGTTTAACATACTGCTGTGGGTGTGTCTGATGTGTACAAGCACAGATGCACGGCTGCCATGCTTCTTCCCTCCGCCTTGTCAAGGATCACTTGTTTCTGTTCTGCGATGCCATCCAATCTAATTAGCCTATGAGCTTCTGGAAGATTCTCCTGTCTCTGCCTCCACTGAGCATAGGAGCCCTTAGACTTCATGGGGCTGAAAAGATGGCTCAGTGGTTAAGAGCACTGGCTGCTCTTGTAGAGGACCTAGGTTCAATTCCCAGCACCTTCATAGGGGCTGACAACCATCTGTATGTAGCTAACTCAGGTCCCAGAGAATCTGACACCCTCTTCTGGCCTCTGTGGGCACTGCATACACATGGCGCACAAATATACATATAGGCAAAATACCCACACACAATAAACAAACAAACACTAAATAAATAAAATCTTTAAAAGGAATGCTGAGATTTAGATGCACACCAGCACTTCCATATTTCTCTATGTGGGTTCAGGGATCTCATTCAGGTCACTATGTTTGTAGCCAAGAGATTTCCCTTCTGAGCCTTCTCTCTGGCCCTCTGCCTTATCTTTTGACACAAGGTGTCTCATTTAACCTGGAGCTCACCAACTGGCAAGCAGGGCTGGCCAGAGCACTCCAGGGATCTCCTGCCTTACTCCTTCAGTGTCACAGAACAGATAAACACCACCATGCTCACCCTTTGTATTTTATTTGTTTGGGGGGACAGGGTTTCACCATGTAACTTTGGCTGTCCTGGAACTCACTCTGTAGACCAGGCTGTTCTGGAACTTACAGAGAACTACCTGCCTGCCTCTACCTCCAGAGTGCTGGGATTAAAGGCATGCACCACCACCACCTGGCCTCTATGCCTGCTATTTATTTATTTATTTATTTATTTACTTACTTACTTATTTACTTATTTATTTATTTTTAATTTTATGTGCATTGTTGTTTTGCCTGAATGTATGTCTGTGTGAGGGTGTCAGATCTTGGAGTGGCAGACAGTTATGAGCCACCATGTGGGTGCTGGGAATTGAACCCAGGTCCTCTGGAAGAGCGGCCAGTGCTCTCAACTGCTGAGCCATCTCCCCAGCCCCCTATGCCTGCTTTTTATATGTCTTCTGGGGTCCAAACTGGGATCTTCATGTTGGTGTGCAGGACTATACTGGCTGAGCCATCTCTTCGGTTTCTTTTCTTGTTTGTATCTTTCCTGTTTTTATTTTCTTTGTGTTGGTGTGATCTTTTGAGACGGGGGTCTTATGTAGCCCAGAGTGTGGCCTCAAACTTCGTAAGTTGCTGAGAATTACCTTCAACTCCTGCTTCTACCTCCCAAGGTCTGGGGTCACCCTTATGTAACACTATGCTCTGCTCGACTTGGTTTTTGTTTGGTTGGTTGATTTGATTTTACACTCTGTGTGTGTGTCTGTGTGTGTGTGTGTGTGTGTGTGTGTACGTACACATTTGTATGTATATGCACATGTATATGTGTGTGTGTACACATTTGTATGTATGTGCACATGTATACGCACACGCGCACGCACGCGTGTGTGTGTGTGTGTGTGTGTGTGTGTGTGTGTGTGTGTGCACATGTATACACGGACACCCCTCCTCAGGTGGCATCCACCTTGTTTTTCCCTGAGACAGCATTTCTCTTTTGGCATGGAACTTACTGGTTAGGCCAGGCTGGCCCCCTTGGAATTTCTAGTGAGCCAATCATTTGTCTCTGCCCACGTCTCACAAGGATCCCACTAACTTAAGGAGATGACAATGAACTGCTAACTCCCCTGCCTCAGCCTCCAGAGTGCTGACATTACAGCTTGGATTACTGTGCCTGACTTTGTGAGATGTTTAAATATTATTAACCCGTCTCCTCCTAACATTAGAATGTCAAGGCCGGAAACAGGCTTGGTCTGCAGCCAGCTCTCATCAACAAAGGAAGCATTTCCTAGGTGAACTTTGCTGCTGAGATGCAAGGCTCAATTATCAGAGGGCATGTGAACACTTATCTCAGAATTGGCTGCAGTCTTGGAGGCCTCTGGTTGTTTCCTAGCCCGTCCCCAGGAAAGGGTTCCCCCCCAATCTTACGGCCAGTGAGCTCAAAGAGCACTCGGTCATTGAGGCCCAGCCGCAGCTCTGGCATCCCAGACAAAAACACCTTCAGCTTGATGGTGCCCACAATCTCGCTGAGCAAGACACTGCCATTAGCATTGACCTGCAAAGGGGGTATCCCAATATGGGGTGTCAACAGGTATAGTTACCTCTCCTGCCCCCAGGACATGAGGCACAGACACTCACCAGAAGGTTAACAGACTCTATGACGTCAATGAAGACCTCGTTCTTTTTGTACTTGATCCCCTCGGAGCGCCATGAAACAGCATTGGTGACCGTAGGTGGCACTCGAGACTTGCCTGTCTCCAGCTTGTTGCCCTGTTGTGTTATGTACCTGTTGGGAAGAGCAGTGAGGGTCTGCAGCTGAACTACGGACACCTCAGAGGGGCCAACCTCCCGGTCACAGGCGCCTTTCCCGCACTCACTCCTGCAGGATCTTGCTGTCCGTGGTCTGTGGAAAGCCGAAGTCCATGAGCTCATCCAGCAGCTCGTACACAATGACGAAGTTATCTCGGATGCTCTCCTCCTCCAGCTCCTTAAAGTACTCACAGAAGACCTGGGCGTGGGGTCCCAGGGAACACACTCAGCCAGCCAGTAAGCAATTACAGACCATCTACTGTGAGCCCAGGCTGCAAACAAAGAGACAGGCTCTCTCCCAGGGAGCAATTTAATGAGGAAAGGGATCCCTGGTGGGGGTTCAACCATATCCAACACGTCAGGGTAGGAAGGAGAGGAACAGCGGTGGAAACCTACACCTTGAAGAATCTGGACAGACAGCTAGAGTGGGGTGAGAATGGATTTTCCAGGTGTGGGTACGATACAGGGGTTGGAGGAAACCAGCACCGCGCTTTAGATCAGGACTCAACAAATGAGCAACACCCCCAACCCCTCACTGGAGGAGTCTGTGCAGGGGCTTTACTGAGGAGCCACACTCCAGACTTTTCTTTTTTTTTGAGACAGTCTAGGTTGGCCATGAACTTTCCATACTCTTGCTGTAGCCTTTAAAGCTCTAGAATGAGAGGTCTGATCCATCTTGATCTCCCTAAAAAAAAAAAAGTGTGGAGGCCAGGTATGGTGACTAGTGTCTTTAATCCCAGCACTCAGGAGGCAGAGACAAGTGGGTCTTCCTGAGTTCAAGGCCAGCCTGGTCTATATAGCCAGTTCCAGGACAACCAGGACTAAATAGAGAGACCCTGTCTCAACAAACTAAACTAAACTAAACAAACAAAAAGTGTGGGACTGGAGAGATGCTCAGTGATGCAGAGCACCGGCTGCTCTTGCAGAGGACCTGCGCCCCATGTCCACTCCCAGCACCCAAACGGCAGCTCACAACTGTCCACCGTAACTCCAGTCCTGGAAGAGCCAACGTTCCGTTCAGGCCTTTGGAGGCATTGCATACATGGGGTACACAGACATACTTGCAGGCCATATACATAAAATTAAAAGTAAATAATTAAAAGTAAATTAAAGTAAAAAATTAAAAGTAAATAAATCTTTAATAAAGTGCATATCTTAAATTTTTAACCGTCTGTGTTCTGCATATGCATCATGAATCTGTGTGTCTGTCAGGTGATGTATAGGGGTCAGTGATGTGAGCAAATAGCTAAGAATAAAACAGAGGGCATGGATGTAATTCTCTAGCTCCAGAAAAGCCAACATCAAACCAAAACAGACTAGACAGATGGCTCAGCAAGTAAAGTCACTTGTTACCAAACCTGAGGACCCTAGAATCCATGTGCTGGAAGGCTAGCTGTCCTCTGATCTCCACAACCATGCCTCACACACATGTGCACACGCATGCGCGCGCGCGCGCGCGCACACACACACACACACATACACACACACACAAGAACTAACTGAATAAATGTAAAACATTCCAATATAAAACTAGGTACACCTGTGATCCTGGAAGTTCAAGGTCAGCTGGGCTGCAAGAGAGCCTGTCTCAAAAATAAATACACAGACATGACTGCCTGGACTAAACAGAGCAGTCAGCATTCTGTTGTGGGGAGGGATGCAGGACACACCACCACTTCGTGGACCTATAGGCTTTATGGTTCTTTCTCTCTCTTTCTGTGTGTGTGTGTGTGTGTGGGGGGGGTTCTGAGACAGAGTTTCTCTTCGTATTCCTGGTTGTCCTGGAACTTGCTCTATAGATCAGGCTAGCCTCAAACTCATAGAGATCCACCAGCCTCTGCCTCCCAAGTATGGGATTAAAGGTCTTGGACACCACCATCTGGCAAAAACTTTTTTTTTTTAATGGCTTTCCAGAGGCTGCAAAGATAGCTCAGCCATTAAGAGCACTGGCTGCTCTTCCAGAGGACCCAGGTTTGATTTCCAGAACCCACATGGCAGCTCACAACCATCCTTTAACTCCAGTCCCAAGAGATCCAATGCTCTCCTTAAGCCTGCTTGGACATGTGGTTCACAGAAATACATTCTAGCACACTCATACGAATAAATAAAATAAATTTTTTAAAATTTAAAAATTATCTTCTGTCAGGTGGTGGTGGTGCACACCTTTAATCCAAGCACTCAGGAGGCAGAGGCAGGAGGATCTCTGTGAGTTCGAGGCCAGCCTGGTCTACAGAGCAAGTTCCAGGACAGCCAGAGTTGTTACACAGAGAAAGAAACCCTGTCTCGGAAAAAAAGAAGGAAAGAAAGAAAGGAAGGAAGGAAGGAAGGAAGGAAGGAAGGAAGGAAGGAAGGAAGGAAGGAAGGAAGGAAGAGATAAAAAGAAAAAAAAAAGCCTTCCGGGTAGATAAGGTATACATGTATACATCAAACACAAACTCATTTCCTGAAGTCTTCGGTACTATTCCCAGGATGCCTCACTACACATCTGCAAAGATTCTAACATCTGAAAACATCCAATATCCAGCACAAGCACACTGATGCTCAATCTGCATCTCCTGGGAGGGGAGACGCACTCGGTCAACATCTGAACCTTGCTCTGCTCAAACCCCTTAGCCTCTATCCCGGAAAGAAGAGGATTTAAACCTCTATAATTTACTCTATCAAAGTAACTCTTCTGTCAGACATATTTCTAAGTGTATTTCTAGTCACACCTCAGGGCCTTTCTGTCCTCCGCTGGGGACACTTCCTCTGCATTACTTCACCCCCAAGGCCGCCTTTTCAGCTCTCTCTTTTTCCCTTCCCTTCACAGGCACAGAAACAAGGGGTTTCCTGAAGGTCACACAGCGCAGAAGTGGGATTAGACCCCAAGCGCAGATCTGGGGGAGCCTCTTCCTAACCCAGGTGTGAGAGTAGAGTGAGGAGGTTTTAATGAGCATGGTCAGAAGGCGGCAACTGACAGGGGTGAGCACAAGTAGACAGACAGACCAGCTAGCCAACGAGAGGCCAGCACCTACCTCCACGGTCTTGTACAGGAAGGAGTACACCAGAGAGGCGTTGGCGTTCTTCAGTGTGGTGGCCACCACTGGTACAGCGAGGTTAAGGAACAAGAGCCTTTTCGAGGGAGGGGTGGTACGTGTCCCCTGTTGCTCCCCACCCCATTTCTACTGGCCCTTACCAACGCACCATGTAAACTCTGTTCTCAGTACCCTGCCCTCTGGATGCAGTAGAGGTTGCTGTGTTTGATCCACAGGAAGTGCACTCGGCCATGGCTCAGCAGCGGGGCCAGCACTCCCTCCTCCTCACGCTGCATAAGCAGGGGCATGAAGTGGTCGATCTCCGTCATGGGCACATCTCCTTTGTAGTTTCGGCTAATCAGGGGCTACAGACAGCAAAGAGGAGTCAGTCACCACCAGCACCCAGACCTGGGGTTCGGGGCCTTAGACTGTCTATTCTCTTTTCTCATAGACACCCGCCCTCTATTTTGTTTTATGGAGGGGATGGTGAGATAGTACCTCAAGTCGCCTAGGCTGGCCTTGAATACAAATGTAGCTGAGGATGACCTTGAACTCCTGAGCCTCCTGCTTCCACCTAGCTAGAGCTACGATTACAAACACTCTACCAGCCGGGCGGTGGTGGCGCACGCCTTTAATCCCAGCACTCGGGAGGCAGAGGCAGGCGGATCTCTGTGAGTTCGAGGCCAGCCTGGGCTACCAAGTGAGTTCCAGGAAAGGCGCAAAGCTGCACAGAGAAACCCTGTCTCGAAAAAAACCAAAAAAACAAAAAACAAAAAACAAACACTCTACCAAGTAAACTACATCCGTGGCCTGTCTTTTCTTTTCCTATTTATTAGTGTTTCTATGGAGCCCCAGCTGGTCTCAACTCTCAATCCTCCTGCCTCAGCTTCTTGAATGCTGAGATTACAGGTGTTTGCCACTATGTCACGCTCAGCGTCTAATTCTCACAGATTTGTCATCTGAGGGCCTGGGTAAGAGTTTACCTCTGTATGCCTCAGTTTTTATGCCTGTTAAGTGGGTGCACAAGATCCACAGCTAAAAGTGTCCTGGTCCATACCAAGCCCTATCAACTTTCTACTAATGAGTGTTATGCTGAGCATAGGTTTGGGAGGTGGAGGCAGGAGGATCAGAAGTGCAAGGCCATCCTTGGCTACACAGTAAGTTCAAAGCCAACCTGGGCTACCTGAGATTCTGCCTCAAAAAAGAAAAGAAGAAAAAGGATGGTGGGCTAGAGTATAGCTCAGCAGTAGAGGACTAGCCTACCATGCATGAAGTCCTTGCTTCATCCTCAGCACTGCGAAAGTCAATCATCATCAACCAGAAAGACTGGCTGTGCTGGACCTCGCCTTAACAAGGGCCAGCCATCCCAGCTACTATGGAGTCTGAGACAGGAGGATGGCAAGTTCAGCCTAGCTAAGCTATGGAGTAAATTTGAAGCAGGCCTGGGTAACTCAACCACTTCAAAACGAAAAGTAGAGAGGGACTGTGAGAGAGCTCAGTGGTGAAACGTCTTACCACCACGGCTGATGGCCTCAGGTCCATCTCCAGCACCCACATGGTGGAGAGACAGAAGTAAGAGAGAAGAGAGCCGGGCGGTGGTGGCGCACGCCTTTAATCCCAGCACTCGGGAGGCAGAGGCAGGTGGATCTCTGTGAGTGCGAGGCCAGCCTGGTCTACAGAGTGAGATCCAGGACAGCCAAGACTACATAGAGAAATCCTGCCTCAAAAAACCAAATCAACAACAACAACAAAAGTAAGAAGACGATTAGGATGTGATTTAGTGGTGGTGTTGGGACTTAGCTTGGGGTCTATCCCCACCACTGAGGAGGAAGAGAAGAAGGAGCCTTTGCTAAGGAGTTCAGTGCCTTTGCCTCCATTTTCCAGACTGAGAAAGTTGAGGATTTAAACTGTGTCCACAAAAAGTAGACAAGCAAAACTGGACCACTCCTCCTGAGCTGTTCATGTTCAAGGGTATTTTATGTGTCTTGCTGTTGTATCCCAGGCTGTTCTTGAACTCCTGGGCTCAGGACATCCTTCTGCCTCAGTTCCAGAGTAGCTAGGATGGCAGGTGCATGGTACTAGATATGGCTCTCTTGTCCTTATATTTTGTTTGTTTGTTTTTGTTTTTCCAGACAAGGTTTCTCTGTGTAGCCCTGGTTGTTCTGGAACTCTCTGTGTAGACCAGGCTGACCTCACAGAGATATCTGCCTGCCTCTACCTCCCGAGGCGTGCATCCCCCGTCTGGCTCCATTGTCGATATTGTTTGTTTGCTTTTACATGCACTATTATTTCCTGTGTGTGCATGATGTGTGTGAGGCGGTGTGGGTCCATGGCTAGTGTGTACGCGGTCAGAGGACAACCTCGTGGGTTGTCCCCTTTCCCCTTACTTGGGTTTGAGGCTGGAACTCAGATCACCAAGCTTGGGCAGCCAGTGCCCTGACTCGCTGAGCCTGTTTGACTTTGGGGCAGGGTGTCACGTAGCTTCACACTCCCTTGGTCTCCGGAGCCTTCGCCCTCCACCGCCCAATGCCGGGATGACGGTGTTCATGCAGTGCTCCGGGATCAAACCTAGCCGGCTCCTCGCAACTGAGGCACTTGCCCAGCCCTGTCGTTTTATTACAGGGCTCTTGTTTCCTCTACCACAATGACTGCCACCGGAGAAGGGACGCGCAGCTCGCAAGGAGCCAGGGAAGGCCTTCCGCGCCAGTTAGTTACACTGTGCGAATTCATTGAGCGCCATGGTTTGCAGAAGGGCTGAGCTCACTGGTTCAGGGCGCTCATATGGTCGGGCTCTTTCTGATTCCCATTTTACACGCAGGGAAACTGAGGCAAGACGCGAAGCCCCTTGCCACAGACCCTGGCTGGAGGGGGTGGGTCCCCAGCTCGGGTCCTGCGCCCTGGGCCCGCGGCCTCTCCCGGGGTCCCTCGATCCCTCGCCCCCGGCCTCACCTTGCCCTTGACGTCCAGGATGAAGACTGCCGAGGCCGACATGGTGGCGGCCGGTGGAGCTGAGAGGCCGGAGTGAGAGGCAGAGGCGGCGGTGCAGCTTCCTTCTTCCTGCGGAAGCGCCCTCACCCAGGTGAGCCGCCAGGTGAGCGCGTCTTAAAGGGGAGGCCGCCAGGTGAGCGCGTCTTAAAGGGGAGGCCGCCAGGTGAGCGGCGTGGTCGGCAGCAAAGGCCAATACTGCTTCGGGAGCTGGGAAAGGCAGAACTTGAGGTGTGACAGCTGCTCTGTCTCAGTTTCTTTCGGCGATCAAGAATGCCTGGGTGGATGGTGAGACCCCCACGACATTGATCCATTGATCCGTCCACTCGCCCACCGTGCCTCCGTGCGTCTATTCATTCATCCTCTCATTCGCCACCCATTTATCCATCCGTCCACCACCTCCTCACATATCCGTCCGTCCATCTATCCTGCCATCCACCCACCCATTTATCACCCCTCCCATTACATACGGACATCCACATCAACCCACCCATACCTACACGCATCCACCCACCCAAGCACCGGTCCGTCCACCAGGGCATCAGTCTGTTCAGGTGTCTGTGTACTGTGCTCTCACCCACACATGCCAGTCTCCACAGGACTTTGCCCCAACTCACTGGGGCACGAATAGAGCAGGTTCTGTTCGCGCCCCAGTGCCCACCACCAGATGTTCAGTAATGTCAGTCCCTCTCACTCACTCACACTATACATTTTACTGCCTTGGGTTGGTTGGTTGGTTGGTTTTTGAAACAGGGTTTCTCTCTGTAGCCCTGGCTGTCCTGGATCTCGCCCTGTAGACCAGGCTGGCCTCAGATCCGCCTGCGTCTGCCTCCTGAGTGCTGGCATTAAGGGCTCCACCGCGTCTGGCCTGTTTTTTGTATTGTTTTTAATTCCAGAAGGAAGGTTGAGATAACCGAGGATGACCTGGCCATTGTGCGGTTCAGACTGGCCTCAGCCTTACAAGTCCTGAGATTACAGGCACGAGCCACCATATCTGACTTTGTTTTTTGTTTTCTAACTTCATTTACTTATTTAATAGCCCAGGCTGGCCTTAAACTCAAGATCATCCTGTCTCTACCTTCCAATTTCTGGGATGCCGTGTCGCGGAGGTGGGCTGGGGGCGGAGTACCCCAAACCTCCCCGGAGCGAGCGGCGTGGTGCTCTACCAGGGAAGAAACGTTTCCTGCACGGCCGTCAGGGGGCGACACAGCCCGCTTGGGCCTCGTTGCCGCACCCACCCACCTCACCCCACCCCACCCGGTCCGCTGGCCAGCCTCAGACCTTTATCAGGCCAGGAGTCCAGATGAAGAAAAGTCGGAGATCAGCTACAAGAACCGCCCGCGGGAATTGTCCTAAAGCAGAGGCAGGGCGCCTGTCTGTAGAGTTGAACAGACACCACCTGGGAAGAATCCGAGCGCAGCCTGGCTCAAGGCCACACAGCCAGTCACTAAGTCACAATTCTGTTGTCCCAGTTGGTTTTACGGTCCCGTGGGCTGAAGTCCCACCTTTGCGTGGGCCAGGCAAGCGCTGTACCGCTGGGTTACACTCCCTGCCCTTAAAATGTTTTCGTTGGGAGCCTCCATGTATAGCACAGGCTAACCTTAAACTCCAGCTCTTCCACCTTACCGTGCTCCCTAGTGGCTGCACCGTCTTCAGGCTTGCCATAAATACCCCCCAAGAAGAAACCCGACAGATAATCACACACAGACCTTTTTGAAAAGATCCATGTAGCCCAGGCCTTCCGATACAGCCAAGAATCACTTTGAACTCCTGATGAGTTTGCTCTACCTTCTAAGTGCCGAGATGACATACACCCCCACTGATGCAGTGGTGGGGATGGAATCCGAATCCGGGGTTTTGTGTATGCTAAACAAGCACCCTACCGGCTAAGCTACAGCCTCCCCGCTCTGAGGGAACACCTGGGCGGTGGTGGCGCACACCTTTAATCCCAGCACTCTGGAGGCAGAGGCAGATGGATCTCTGTGTGTTTGAGGCCAGCCTGGTCTACAGAGTGAGTTCCAGGACAGCCAGGGCTACACAGAGAAATCCTGACTAAAAACAAAAACAAACAAACACCCTGTGAGGGAAAAGGAGAGCTGCAGTTTTCTTCCCTTGACAGATGAGGAGACTGAAGTTTGGCTCCAAGAGGGTAAAGTTTTGATTGTCTGAGTTTGTGATTTGTGTTGTTATATAGCCCAAGATGGCCTGGAAGTCATCATCCTCCTGCCTCAGTGCTGGAGGAATCACAGGAATGCACAATCATGCTCAGCTTGTGTGGTGCTGGGGATGGAACCCAGGCTTCTTGCATGCTGGGCCCATGCTGTACCAACTGAGCTCCAGCCCTTAGGTTTTTGGGTGTCTCTGCTCACAGGAGCGGGAACCTTCCTAACCATCAGCTGACTCAGGGCAACCTGGGCTCACCTCATCCCTGCTGGGAAGGGAGGGTGCAGATCCCTGGGGCTCCCTGACCAGCCAGCCTAGCCTGGCCACTGTGACACACACACACATACACACACACCATATACACACACACACCATTCACACCA
>CABHPQ010156701.1:0-13614 GCA_902168405.1 Peromyscus aztecus | reverse complement strand
AAAAAAAAAAAAAAGCCATAGGAGAAAAGCCCAAAGCCGTGACATGGATGGGCCAGAAAGAACAGCAAAAAGATCTCCACCCTCTAGCTGCTCCTTGCCTAACTCAACTTGACGAGACCTAGAGGACCCGGGAAAGTATCCTCGGTTGAGGAATTGCCTCCCCCAGATTCTTGACTAATAATGAATGTGGGAGGACCCAGCTCACTGGGGTGGTGCCACTCTAGGGCAGGTGGACCTGGGCTGTCTAAGAAAGCAGGCCGAGGAAACCATGGGGAGGAAGCCAGCCAGAGGTGTCCTGCCCTTCGGATCCTGCCTCTAGGCTGCTCTGAGCTCCTGCCCAGACTTCCTCCATGAAGGACTGTAATGTGGAAGTGTAAGCACAATAAATCCGCTCCTCCTTGAACTTGGTTTTGATGAGGGTTTTATTACAGCCATAGAAGGCCACGTGGACCCCCCCAGTGACTTGTGATGCATTTGCATTTGGAGTCTAACTTCTGCTGGCTCCTGGCCTCGCCCCAAATGGCCACTCTCAGGCAGGACAAGTGGGTTATAAAATTTACTACTTCAAGATGGAGTGAGCTGCCCTCTTGAACTCTGTTCAAATAGGACCCAAGAATGACCCAGCAGGAAAGGGCAGGTGACTCCTTTGACTGCTATAAAAAGACCCCATTCCCCTCAAGGGGGAGATTCCAAGAACTCACCCCCCTAGATTTCCGCCCACAGTAGCCATCCTTTTTATTTGAGGGTTTGTTTTGATTCCTTAGACATGGTCTCTAGCCCAGACGAGCTTCTGAGTCCCTCTGTAGCCAAAGATGACCTTGAATTTCTGATTCTCCTGCCTCTGCCTCTCATGTGCTGAGCTGACAAGCCTGAGCCACCACACTTAGTTTATGTGGTTTCAGGGATTGAGTCCAGGACTTTGCGTATGCTGTGCAAGCACTCTCTCAACTGAGGTACATCCCCAGCCCGTGAATGAAAGGCTGTGTGGGTGTGCGATGATGGGGATAAAACTCAGAGCCCTGCGTGTGTATGAGCTCCAGCCTCAGCTACATTCTTTTCTCATTTTCACTCCTATTCCTTGGTACAATCCCGCCCCTCCGTGTGTGTGTGTGTGTGTGTGTGTGTGTGTGTGTGTGTGTGCACATGCATGTGTTTGTAATGTGAATGGAGGCCAGAGGATAGCACAGTTGTCACCCCTGGCCTTTCACCTTGTTTTCAGGGAGGGCCTCTCCTATTGGTTCTGTGGCTGTGTAGATGGCCGCCTGTGAGCTCCTGGATTCTCTTGTCCTTTCCTCTCATGCCACCCTAGAACTGAGACCGCAGATGCTTACACCACAGGCTCTGGCCTTACGTGGGTTCTGGGGACTCAAACTCAGGTCCCCATGCTTGTGTGTCAGGCACTCCCCAGACCCTTGGCCCTATTCTTCATTAAACTTTCTAAGTCAATTCTGATCGTTTATCAAAGGCCTTGAGCTCATCGCTCCTAGCACACAGAGTCACCATGGATCCAGGAGCATTTCATGGTGACATCCCTGAAAAAGTGACATTTGGCCGGGCGGTGGTGGCGCACACCTTTAATCCAAGCACTCGGGAGGCAGAGCCAGGCGAATCTCTGTGAGTTCGAGGCCAGCCTGGTCTCCAAAGCCAGTTCCAGGAAAGGCGCAAAGCTACACAGAGAAACCCTGTCTCGAAAAAACAAAAAAAAAAAAAAAAAAGAGAAGAAAAAGTGACATTTGTCCTCGGTATCCAGTACAGCTGTCAGAATTCTAGTGATCACAACTGTATTCCCGCTGGCAAGGTGAAGGGTGCACAAATGTCCTGGACCATTCTATTTATTTTGTTTTGGTTTTTGAGACAAGGTCTGTCTGTGTAGTCATGGCTGTTCTGGAACTCACTATGTAGACCAGGCTAGACTCAAATCACAGAGATTGGCCTTAAAGGATTAAAGAAGGCATGTGCCACCACTCCCAGGTTTTTTGTTTTGTTTTGTTTTTGTTTATTTGTTTGCCTGAATCTTGACACTGCTTTCACTTACTGTTCATTAGTCATGTGGTCACGCCCTTGTGCAAAGGAGGATGGGAAATGTAGTCTTGAGTTGTGTCATTAAAAGGATGGGAATAATCAATACTGTGTTGACAACTGAAAGTCTATGACAATTTTTATTTTTTTTATTGTTGAAGTTTAACTTTTTGAAGACGTTCAAAACTTTATTTTTACATATATATATTTATATACGTATGTTTGTTTTGTTTTGTCGTCTGAGATAGTTTCTCTGTATAGCTCTGGCTGTTCTGGAACTTACTCTGTAGACCAGGCTGCCTGAAAAACTTATAAAGATCCACCTGAATCTGCCTCCTGAGTACTGGGATTAAAGGCATGGGCCACCACTGCCCAGCTAAAAATATTTTTAATATGAGAAAATACAGAGTGAAAAGTCCCCTGTCCTCCAAGTGTCCCCTGGCCTCTTTCTGGCATTCTGCAGGTCCCCCAGAGCCATTCTTTGATAGACAGCGTGTGTGGGCTTCCTCTCTCATGCTCATCTTTAGCCTGGGCTGTAGAAATAGTTCCCTTAGTCACAGAGTGGAATGTTCTCTCGTTCCTTCTCTGCTGCACGGGATTTTCTTTTACACATAACATCTCCTATGGATGTGGGGTAAGTGGCAGTGGGGGTCCTTGAGAGTAAAGGAGGCCTTCTTGCCTGTGTGTGGGGGGGGAGAGCTAGGGGCCCAGAAAAATCAGTGATCACCAAAGCCACCCTGGGCAAAGTCTTCTGTGTCTTTGTCTGACAAGCTCAAAGCCTCAGTTTCATGGGAGAGTGAGCTCTGAGAAGAGTTTATTAAAGGTTCACAGGCGACAGTCTAGGAGAAGGAAGCAGAGCGGACGCCAAGGAAAACGCTGCCACTGCGGGTCGCAGGCTAGGCGTTCAGAGGACTTCCAGTTCAGGTGTTGGGGGCGGAGGCGGCCAAGCCAGAGGATAGGAAGTGTTGGCTCGGCCACAAAGTGTCCCTGCACCTCCCCGTCCCAAGGGCCTGGACCAGAGTTTCAGTCACTCGGGCACAGCTTCCTGTGTAAAAGGAGAAACGAGACCAGGGCTGGGCTTCGTAGGTTCAAATCCGGCTGCTCTGCATTCAGAGTTCCAGGTCAGTTGGGGCTATGTAGTCAGACCCCAGGGGAAAAAGAAGAAGGAAATCAACAGAACCCCCCAGGAATTGATGTCCCTGTCACGCTTCTGCCTGTTTTCAGTCTCCTGTTCCGTCACTATTTTCATGCGGTTAATGTAGCCATAATCTATGCCATGATTTATGTCTCCTCCAGAACCCAGAGTGAAATGCAGTTGCCATTGTAACAGTACCGATAGGACCTTTAAGAGATGCTTAAACTTGCGAATGGATTGATGCTATTTCGTAGCTTTGCGCCTTTCCTGGAGCTCACTCGGTAGCCCAGGCTGGCCTCGAACTCACAGAGATCCGCCTGCCTCTGCCTCCCGAGTGCTGGGATTAAAGGCGTGCGCCGCCACCACCGCCCGGCTCGCGTCTTAGTTTCTATTGCTGTGAAGAGACACTATGACCATGGCAACTCTTACGAAGAAAGCATTTAATTGGGGTGGCTCATTTTCAGTTTCAGAGGTTCAGTCCATTGTCATCATGGCAGGGAGCATGGCGGTGTGCAGGTGGATGTGGTGCTGGAGCTGAGAGTCCTACATCTTGGAGGCAACGAGAAGTCGACTGAAACACTGGGTGGTATCCTGAACACAGGAAACCTCAAAGCTTGCCCCTACAGTGACACACTTCCTCCAACAAGGTCATACCCACTCCAACAAGTCACACCTCCTGATAGTGCTACTCCCTATGAGACTCTGGGGGCCAATTATATTCAAACTACCACAGTTCGTAACCTTGATGAGTTCTTAATAAAAGGGTGAATTGTGCCCTAAATTCTCTGTGTCTCCCATGCCCTTCTGACTTCTGCCTTCCCCTGGAAGGGCACAGGAGAGGCCCTGGACAAGCAAGTTGACATAGGCCTTCTCAGCCTCTGGACTGAGAGACAGTCTTCCTTATGAATTGCCAGGACTCATACTCACGACAGCAGTAGAGAATGGGCAGAGATGATCTATAATCCACAGTGGGACATTTTCAAGAGCCCACAGGGGGCTCATGATGAATACATGGGGGCCAAGGTGTACACCAGACTCTCCCAAGCAAACTGGGGGATAAAGTCACCCCACGATGACAAACAGATGAGTCGAGTATGGTCATTTGCTTTCAGGACAGTGCTGTAATTGGTAGCATGCATCCATCCAGGAAGGTTTATGTGAGGTACACTTGCAGGGTCAAAGGGCACGTGCATTTCTCTTCTTGATAGGAACTGGATTGGGTGTGTCTCCTAGGCTCTGCCTTCAATGATTGACAGGCGTACTATCTGGTCTTGCTCTCATTTGCATTTTGTTGACTGTGGACTTAAGTTTATTTTATAATTGTGTTTCTATTCCCTCTCCTGTGAATTGCCTCCTCACAACCTTTGTCCATATTTCTTGGGAGCCCTTTGCTCCTTAGAGACACAGTGTGGACTGGCTACTTTATGTCAATTTGACCCAAGCCAGAGTCGTCTGAGAGGAGGGAGCCTCAACTGAGAAAATGCCTCATAACATCAGGCTGTAGGAAAGCCTGTAGGGCATTGTTTCAATTAGTGATTGATGGGGGAGGGCCCAGCCCATTGTGGGTGGGGCCACCCCTGGGCTGGTGGTTCTGGGTTCTATAAGAAAAGAAGCAGATGCCAACCAGTAGTGGCACACGCCTTTAATCCCAGTACTTGGGAGGCAGAGGCAGGCTGTTTTACAGAGCTAGTTCTAGGACAGCCAAGGCTACACAGAGAAACCCTGTCTCGGGGTGAGGGGAAGGAGAAAGGAAGTTGAGCAAGCCATGGAGAGCAAGCCAGTAAGTAGCACCCCTCCATGACCTCTGCCTCAACTCCCGCCTCCAGGTTCCTGCCCTGTTTGGGTTCTTGTCCTGACTTCCTTCAAATGATGAAGTGATGTGGAAGTGTAAGTAAAATGCACCCTTTCCTCCCACATTGCTTTGTGGTGTTTCATCTCAGCAATAGTAACCCTAAGACGCAGTGTTTGTGGTTTGAGATACAAACGCTCGCTGTCTTTGGTTGCCTTGCCTTTTGGCCTATGGCAGCCACTCAGCTTTACCCTGCAAGGTTTTGTTTATTCCGTTTCGTTCACCTTTCCTTTTATGGCTTTGTTTGTGAAGCCAAAACTAGAAAACCCATTTGGGTTTTTTTGTTTTTTTTTTTCATTTCCGATCAATTTTCTTCTGCAATATTCCATGTTCCAGCTGAAATTCTTTATTAGGGACTTGTCATCCTACACATTTATATACATTTTATGATATGTACATTTATTTTTCCCATAACAACACAAGGCTATCGTTTTAAAAAATCGAATAGTATTTAAGGTTTGTGACAAAAGCGAAGTTCCATTGCCTTTGCTCACCACGTGCTGACACTTTCCCAGTTCTTCAGAAGTGTCTTGGATACTTCCCTCTGACTAGGAACCTTGTGCTGCTGTTTGCTAACCTTCCTGGTGTCAGGCATGTCTCACGGCTGAAGGCTGTACTGCATGGGAAGTTCTCCCTTCAATTCCAGCCACAGTCACAAAGGCAAGAGAGGCTCAGTGGGAATGTATGTGTGCATTACATGCTGGAGCCCCGCATGCATCCCCAGGACCAAAAGCAGACATGGGGTCTGTGTTGGAGATTGCATGCTTGTTCACTATATGCTTTGTTAGGATTTGACTGTGTTGTATTTGCTCTACATAGTCAAATAATTAACTGAGTTAGTAGTTGTGGCCCCCTTTTCAAATGTACTCAAAGCAGGGCAGTGGTGGTGGTGGTGGTGGTGGTGGTGGTGGTGGTGGTGGTGCACGCCTTTAATCCCAGCACTCGAGAGGCAGAGGCCATCCTGATCTATAGAGTGAGTTGCAGGCCAGCCAGGGCTACACAGAGAAACCCTGTCTTAAAAAATGAAAAAGAAAAAGAAAAACCCACATCAAATGTACTCAAATCAGACAGACTGGAGGGTGAAGCATGAGATGACAGACATTCCTTATTTTCTCTTTAATTTAAAAACTTTTATTGTCAGAGGACAAGTTAGTTCTCTCCTTCTACCATGTGTGTACTGGGAATCGAACTCAGATTGTTAGCTTGATAGCAGGTGCCTTTACCCACTAAGCTATCCTTCTGGCCCTGAGTAATTTTAAAGATTTTATTTTTATTTTCATTTTATGTGTGTGTCTGTGTGTGATTATGTGCATGAGTGTGTGGGTGCCTGTGGAAACCAGATGAGTGTTGGAGCCCCTGGAGCTGGAGCTGCTGCAGGTTGTGAGCTGCCCAATGTGGGTGCTGAGAACCGAACTCAGTTCGTCTGCAAGAGCAACATGTGCTCTTAACCCCTGAGCCATCTCTCCAGCTCCATTTATTGTTTTCAATTAAAAACAAAAAGTATGCATGTGTGTGCATGTGCGGGGTGTTATGGAAACCAGAGGCGGACACTGAGTGTCTTCCCCCTTAACCCCCCCCCCACCTTATTTTTTCAGACAAGGTTGTGAGCAGTTACTAGGGCAGAGCCTGTGCTCTGGCTGCCCTAACAAGCCAGACTCGGCCACCCATCCTTAATAAGCTGAATGAAATACAAGTAAATGGTAAGAGCAGAAAAAGAAGATTTATTCAATGTGACCAAATTGGGAAAATGGACAAAGAGATCCAGTGACAGCCCCAGTCATCTTTGGAGGTCCTAACATGAAGTTTAGGTTTAAATAGTGGGCTAGAGTTCTGCAAAGCTAAGCAGTCCTGGGCAAGGTGTGGGCCCATCATTGTCTGGGCTCCAGTCTGTTCTACAAGGTGTTCTGACAAGTTCCAGATCTCCTTCTGGAAGACGAGTCCCTGTGGCTGCCCCAGGCTTCGGCCCTTTTATTCCCACAGCATGAAGTTCCTGGAGAAGTTCCCATTCCTCCGGGTGCCTTGTTTTAATAGTCTTGTGGCCGAAGTAGAGAACACGAGTCTCTTTAGAATACCGTCATTCCTGCTGGGCCAGGCGGTTATAGGTCTCTTACTGGACCTTGGGCTCACGGATTGGCCAGACAGCAAGACTCCCAGGATCCTGCAGTCTCCACTTCCCCGCACTGGGGTAATAGAAACCAGCCACCATATCCAGCTTTTTATGTGGATGATTGGGATCCAAACTCAGGCCCTTGAGTTTGCTTGCACAGTAGGCTCTTTAGTGACTGAGTCAACTCTCCTGCCTAACCTGATCATTTAAAATAGCTGTTGCACTTGACTCTGAGAAAGCCATAAACCCAGTGTTTGGAGGGGTTTTTTGTTTGTTTGTTTGTTTGTTTTGGTTTTGAGACTGGGTTATCCTATGTTGTCCAGGCTGTTCTCAGACACCCGGACTCAAACAGTCCTCACCTCACAAGTAGCCAGGATTACAGATGCTACACCCTGGTCGGCCCCAGTGTTAGCTTTATTAACTCTATGCTTTTGGCCTAGCATTGCTGAGTGGCCCTAAGATTCACCTAGATGTACTCCGTCGTCTGGCTTCTCTGGCTAGACCACCTGCCCGTGGGCGATGTTACAGTGAATGAGCCGGGGGAGTGCTCGGGCTCCTAGAAGAAGCAAACTCGAATACACAGGCCGTTGGGCGATGGTAGGCAAAGGGGCAAAGGCAGAGTCGGGTGAGGAAGACAGGCCAGCGAGGGCAGGGGCTTCCCTCGTAAGCCTTTTTGAGTAGGTGACATGATTTGAAATGGTCTGAGGGAGCCCTGTGACCATCTAGGGACGGCTGGATGAGCTGCAGCTGGCATATTCAAAGGCCCTGCAGAGGGGTGGGACTGGAGTGGGCAGTAAGAAGGTGGGGTGAGCTGCAGACTGTGTGAGGGAGCTGTAGAAAGTGGACTGGGAGGGGCTGGGGGGGGCAGAAGCTCCAGAAACTCTGGACAGGCCAAGCATGATGCAATTCACATTTTAAAATGGTATTTTGGAAGCCACAAAGAGCAGCAACTGTCGAAGGACAGAGTGTAATAATAATAATAAATGCTTGGCCCAAAGCATGGTAAATCAAACCATAAATGTGGGGTAGGTGATGGCGGTAGTTCAGGTGAGGGGGCTTAGATGGGGGGCCAGCAAGGAAGACAGATGGAGTGCTTGTGAGGAGAGAAGACAGGAGTTGAGCTAGCCTGCATGTGGACACAGCCCTCCATGCTAACTTACTGCTTGGGTGGTTTGAATAAGAATCACCCTCGTAGGCTCTTATGTTGGAATGCTTGGTCCCCAGTTGGTGGAACTGTTGGGGAAGGATTAGGTGTGGCCTTGTTGGAGGAAATGTGTCACTTGGGGGTAAGCTTTGAGGTTTCAAAAGCCCATGTCAGGCTCAGTCTCTCTCTCTCTCTCTCTCTCTCTCTCTCTCTCTCTCTCTCTCTCTCTCTCTCTCTCTCCCATCCCTCCCTCTCTTCCTCTCTCCCTCCCTCACTTCCTCCCTCCATGCAACTTATGGACCAGATGTGAGCCCTCAGCTACTGCTCCAGCACCATGCCTGCCTGCCGCCACACTCTCCACCATGGTGATCGTCGACTCACCCTCTGAAACTGTAAGCAAGCCCCCCGTGAAGTACTTCCTTTCATAAGTTGCCTGGGTCATGATGTTTCATCACAGCAAGAGAACAGTGCCTAAGACACTGCTGAAATGGAGAAGGGGGGGAGATCCAGGGCTGGGTGGGAGCCGGATGGGAGAGGCTCATCCTGTGTTCTGTTGGTATAACAGAGTAACTTGAGGCTGGCTGGTTTTTAAAGAAAGCAGTTTTATTTTGACTCGTGGTTTTAAAGGCCCACATGCTGCTCCAACCCATGGGGGAAAGCAGAGAACCCGAGGGGAGCAGGTTATATAATATATATATAAAATATAATATAATAAATATATATATTTACACACACGGGTGGGGGCACTGATCTGAGGAAACAGAGGGGAGGTGCTATGCTAACTTTATATCAATAATGTGTCATCTGGAGAGCTAATCCATCCCTCAGGAACTAAGTCAGCCTCAAGAGAAAGACGTCCATACCTCTTGTTGGCCTCTCCCACCACCTCTTGAATTTTGGAGGAACAAGTCACACTCAGCCACAGAGAGTTCACCTTTTCTCTTTCAGGTGGAGAAGAAGCTGGGTAGACATGGAAATGTGGGGTCTGCAGCCCAGGGGAGACAGTAGGCTGCTGAAGCCCTGGGGCCTGCTGGCCGGTCCTGAAGACAGTTGGGGTGCAGGGAAGGCTGGGGGGCTCCGGGGTCTCAGAAGCCAGGATAGCAACAGAACCTGGATGGACCGCGGCAGACGCTGTGAGAGGTCAGCTCTGGCTTCACCAGATGTGTGCTGCTGGCGGCTTTGGAAGATGGCGTCGGTGGGGCCAGAGGCCGGCTTTCTGAGAGTGACCAGGAGGGAGGTAGAGGCCCAGGGAGACCCTTGCTTGGGAGGATTTGGGGTGGAACTGGCGAACAGAATGATGTGGAGCAGAAGGGATGTGGGGTTGGGGTGGGGGCGGTTCATTTTCTTCTTAAGACTGCAGGGGTGAAAGTACAATCGCCCTCCTCAGGGACGATCCTGAGGCTGTGCGGAAGGAGGAGCAGGGTGCCTGGGCAGAAGGACTTGGATGAAAAACTACATTCATCAGGCAGGGGTGGTGGTGCTTACCTGTAATCCCAGCCCTTGGACTCTGAGACAGGAGGGTTGCTCTGAGTTCGAGAGCGGCGTAAGCTACACAGCAAGTGCCAGGCCAGGCCGGGCTGTATAAGAAGACCGTGTTAGAAGGGAGTAAGGCACACACACACACACACACACACACACACAAGCAAGGCAGGCTGTACCAATGGGAAGGAGGGGGAGGCCAGTGCCTGTCTTTTTATTTCCATGGTTGACACCGCTGTACAAGCTGGGGCTTGGCAAGGGGAATGGACTGGCAGGGGAGAGGCCATGGTGGGGTGGGACCTGAAGCCGTGGCTCTCGGGACAAGCATCCGGCCTTGACAAGAACAAGAAGGTACAAAGGGCCAGGTGTGCCTGTGTCCAGGATGGGAAAGAAGAAATGTTGTCGGGGGAGGCGGGGGAAGCTGGAAGCAAAAGAATTTTATGAATGAAGCCGAAGCCACCAAGAATGGTGGCCAGAGGCCAGGTGTGGTGATTACGCCTTTAATCCCAGCACTCAGGAGGTAGAAGCAGATGGGTCTCTAAATTTGAGGCCAGCTTGGTCTACAGAGTAAGTTCCATGATAGCCAGGAATACACAGAGAAGCCCCGTCTCAAAAGAAACAAACAAACAAACAAACAAATGGTGGCCAGAGCATTTGGAGAGAGAAAGTCAGGTATGGAAGGCAAGAAGTGTGAGCAGGATGGGAGGAAGGAGCTGGGGGCAAGCAGGTGTCAGGAGCCGGCTGGTGGTAAGCGGGCTCAGCGGGAAGGCTGTCTTCACAGCACCTGGACTGATGTGAAGGAGGAGGAACATTCTTGCTGAGTGGACAGAGGTGCATCACCACCTGCCTGACCTCGGACGCAGGGTGCAGGAGACACAAACAGTCACACTTCCGGCTTCCGCCAGAGCAAGAGGAAGAGGGGAATCACTCGGGGGACTGCTGGGGACAGGGGCTCCTAGAGATCATATGAGTGCCCAGATGACACTGTGGAAACATGAGGATTGGGTCAGGCTAGCCTGAGGAGGCTGAGGCAGGATAACAAGTTTAAGGCTTGACTGGCAACAGTAAGTTCAAGGCTAGCCTGTGACACTGTCTCAAACAAAAAAGAGGGATGTAGGTGAATAGCTCAGTGGCAGAGCACTTGCCCAGCATTCTGGAGACCCTGGTTCAATCTCTAGTACCACAAAAAAAGGGAATTCGGGGTTCAGAAAAGAAGGGATGGCTTGGGTTAACCAAAAGATCACTATGGAGTGAAGAGTTAGGCTGATCCAGCCTGTTCCAGGAAAGCCAGGAGACTCCTCAGAAAACTAGACAGATTGAATCCCCGGGCAAGCTCAGGAGGCGTGGCACACACCCCAAGATAAGCCAAGGCTGGAATCTGATCACTGAGAGAGGCACTTCCCTCTTGGCTGGTTGCAAGGCCCCTTGTGGAGGTAGCAAGAACTTGGTGATCACCTCCCTTTAGAGGTCGCAGAGGTCAACCTGAAATGACCAGGTATTATGTGCCTGTGACCCTAACTACTGAGGAAGCCGCAGTGGCAAGGGTGTCTGGAGCCAGGAGTTTGATGGAGGTCAGCCTGACCAATGTAGTGAGACTGTCTTCAAACAAAAATAATTTAAAAGTCTACTTGGTGCACCCCTCTCACAGTGCCGAGTTATCCACCATAGGCCAGGGTGGCGGCAACCCAGGTGTCCAGGGCAATCAGTGGTAGATGATGCAAGTTTGTCCATGAAATGAAATGGTGACCCACTTTCAAAATATCTGCAAAATGCTATGAGATAGAACCATTATGTAAATGAAGTAGGCCAGGCAGGAAAAGACCATCCTGTGCAACTGCACCCCTGTGAGGCACCCAGGATCAGAGTCTAGTGACAGCCAGGGTCACAGAGAGCTGATGTTTACTGGAGGCAGGGGATTCTGTTTTTTCGAGAGGGAGAGTTTCTGAAAGACTGTGTTGGGGACAGCGATGTGACTCCGAATGCACTGATGTACAAACTGTAACCCTAAAGAGGGTTCCGGTGAGCAGCTGGGGTGGGTCTCAGCAGTAGAGCACGTGCTTTGCCCATATTAGGCCCTGAGTCAGCAAAGGAAAGAAAAGATGTGGAGTTGAAGAAACCGAGGCTGTCCTCTAACCTCCTGGCCTCACAGGTGGCACGGGTTACAGCGTTATCCTGACCCCAGTTTGCTGTGGGTGACTGGTGACTAGAGAAGAGCCCCCCCCCCCCCCCCCCCCCGCACATGGTGAGGCGCTCTCCTCAGAGCCCCCATGAAAAGCTGCTTCCCTTCCCTCCCCTTCTGGTCTAATGCAGAACAGTGTGCAGCCCCAGGGAGGTGATTCCTGCAGGTGCAGTGGATGAGGGGCAGAGACCTCACCTTGCAGCACCTGATGGGGGGCAGGAAACTCACCTCGCAGCACCCCGCCAGTAGTCGGCCCTATGGTTTTTCCTGACCTCAGGTTCCAGCGCCAGATCTCAGAAGTATCATTAGAATGGCCACATTTCTTCATTTTGGGAAAACAGTGTCTGCCAGCCTTCCCAACACTCACCCGAGTGTCTGTTCAGCACGGGTTGGCGCTTGTTTCAAACTTAATATTAAGTTTAGGACGAAGAAGCCGAGGAACTGGAAAAAGTGTAATGTAGGAGATAGGCCTCTGCCAGGGCCAAAGCTCACTTGTAAAGACACCATGTTTTCAGAGTCCAGGATCACTAGGAGGAGACAGAAAACTCACAACAGAGGCAGGGGGTGCTGGGCTGTATGTGGGAGCTTTGATCTGACCTGGGGGACTTTGCTGCACCCCAGGAAAGGATGCCTGTGCTTTTGGAGTGAGAGGAGACGAGAAAATTCAGTTCTTCTTCTCAGTTAAGACTGAAATGCAGGGCAGAGCTGGAAGAGACGGGAGGTGTGCTTAGCCTCTGCGCATCAGGAACCCAAAGGCAGAAGACAGCAGGAAGGGACGGCCGGAAAGCATGCCTGTGGCAGGGCGGGCTTGCCAAGAGCCTGAGACCCAGAGCACAGTCTAGAAAGGGTGTGACAGGCAGTTCTGAGAATCACATGCAGAGTACTAGTACAAGATGAAGAGAGGCTTGATCTCCCTAAAAAGTAAATACAGTTAAAGCAAAAATGAACATTTTTACTTATCCGAGTGGGAGCAGAAAACAAAAACAAACAACAAAAAGCAAACGAACAAAAACCTACATTGTTTTAGCAAAGTTAAGCAGACATGAGTGCTCCTGAGTGTTGTCAATGAAAGATGAATTGAGATATTGACATGTTTGAGATCAACATAAAAATGTGAAGTATGGGGAAGCTGGAAAAATGGCTCAGTAGTTAAGAATGCTCACTGTTCTCACAGAGGACAAAAGTTCAGTTCCCAGGACCCCTGCCAGGTGGCTCACAACCATCTCTAACTCCAGCTCCAGGGAATCCAACACTCCCTTCTAGATTCCACAGACACCTAACATGTATGCGCTCTCTCACACACATGCACTTAAATAAATAAGTAAAATAAAATGTTTATTCTTTTTTTAAAAAAAATGTGGAATGCCAGCACTCCAGTGCCTAAGGCAGGAAGACTGAATTTGAAGTCAGCCTAGGCTCTATAGTAAGACAATCCAAAAAGCAAATATAACAAAAGCAAGCCAAAGAAACAAAATATTATAGCTCAGGAAGCAAGGCATCTATGAGGTAGCCCGAGACAACTATGGGCTGTCGTCCTAACCACTCATTTGAACTTTTTAAAAGAATCCACAAGATGCAGTTTAAAACAAAACCAGGGACTTGGGGAGATAGCTCAGTCCCAACTTGAGTTTGAACCTGTGGCACCATTGTCAAAAAGGCAGCATGGCAGACTGTGTCTATAAGGCCAGTGCCGGGACAGCCA
>CABHPQ010156700.1:19120-49175 GCA_902168405.1 Peromyscus aztecus | reverse complement strand
TTTTTTTTTCCTTTCTTTCCTTCCTTCCTTCCTTCCTTCCTTCCTTCCTTCCTTCCTTCCTTCCTTCTTTCCTTCCCTTTTTTGGTTTTTTGAGACAGGGTTTCTCAGTGTAGCCCTGGCTGTCCTCTGCCTCCGGAGTGCTGGAATTAAAGGCGAGGGCCACCACTGCATGGCTTTTCCTCTCCTCCCCTCCCCTTGCTTTCTTTTTTTCTTTTTTTAAGAGTCTTAGGTAGCCTGGTGGAACTGGATGACCTTCAACTCTTCCCTCCGAACACCAAGTTCTGGGATTACCGGTCCTTACAACCACACCCAAGTACTTCATTACTTTGGTAACGAAGCTTTTGTTTTACAGTTCCTCTAGACATTAAGTTGACAATCACTATATGTTAAAATTTGTATTTGCAAAGGAGTGGAAGGACTTGAAGAAAGAAAGAAAAGGAAACAGCAAAGCAAAACAGAACACTAGAGTAGTGTGATGACACTTGAAGCTGCACCCACATTGTTGCTTTGCTAATTTTACAGGAACTAGACAGTGCATCCATTTCATACATAGGAGAAAAGAGTGGAAGTCCGCTTCCATCTGCTTGGGGGTCTTTTGGGGAGGAGGGGTTCAAGACAGGGTTTCTCTGCGTAGACTTAGCTGTTGTGGAATTTGCTCTATAGACCAGACAGGCCTCAAACTCACAGAAATCCCCGTGTCTCCCTCCCAAGCACTGAGATTAGAGGTGTGCACATTGCTACCACCACCACCAGGCTTTTATCACCAGAAGTAAAAAATCTAAACAAATGTTTCCTGATGGTATTGTCAAAAGAAATTTATAAAACATCTAGAAGGTACAGCGCACCTACAATATTTGTTTTCCTTTCCTGCTTTACTTTTCTCCTTAGCCTTTACTACCACGTAACATGCTGTTAATTTTACTTAAGTAGTTTATCTTTATATAGTGTAATCACATTATTGCAAGAGTCTGTTTTGGTTTGTGTTGATTCCCCAACAACTCAGAATAGTGCCTGGCACAGGGCAGGTGATCCATAGAATTTGATGAATGAGTATTGAATAAATAATAATGTTATTAAATATTAGTGATTGGGAAATGTAAAAGGATTTGCCAGAAACTTTAAAACAGCTGTGATGTATATGGTAATCAATCATGAAATGAATATTTTTGAAATCAGAAAATATCTAAACATCTTCATAGTTTTGTGCAATATATAATCCTTTTTTTATTTTAGGAATGCCATAACATGATCTATAACACCATGAATGCTATAAACTTTCAAACTTTGAGAATGAAAGTAGTTGTTTCAGCTTTAAACTGAAGGAATTTGTTTGTTTATTTTGGGGTAAGATCCCAGGCTGGGCTTGAACTCACTTCTTCCTGCTTCAGCCTCCTAAATACTGGGATCCTGGCATGTAAGACCATCGGCCCTAAAAGAACTTTTCTATCATTGTTCACTATGAACTAGAGAGGCACTATGTGACAAGTGAAATGCTGATATTACCCAGCAGAATGGTCCCAGTACCTAGCCAAGAAGGGAAGAAAGGGAGCCATATTTAAAAAGCAGGTGTGTAGAGTCAAGACATAGTTCACAAGGCAGTGGGAAGTTCCGATGGCTCAACACATGGAGGTAAGGAGCGTGGAAAGTTCATAGAGAGCTCCAAGCAAAGGGGACTCATAAAGGACTTGAGTTTCAGTAGATCCTATGCCTGACTACATGTCCACACTTCTATACAGCCGGCCCACAGCTTTACTGTCTTTACTTACATTGTTGGCAGTTGATTGCCCCGATTCATATTGAAGTAAAGATGAGTTCCGTTGTTGGTGTGCATTTTATAGCCAGGTGTGCTCAGATGCTTGTTTCCTAAAGTGAGGTGCCGGCATTGCTGCTTTTTAAACCTGTGTTAATTACTGTTCTCACTGCTGTGACAAAATACTGGACAAAACACACTCAAGGAAGTGCACAGTCCACTGTGGCAAGGAAGACACAGTGGCAGGAATGGGAGATGGCTGGTCACTTTATACCTGTCCTTAGTCAGAGAGCCCTGGAAGCTGGCACTCCTCTTGCTTTCTACTTTTTATCCAGTCTGAGACCCCAGCTCGTGGAATCGTGTCATTTAGAGTGGATTGTAGAAACTCCTTCATAGCCATGCCTAGAAGCTTGTCTCTGCTGTGAAACAATCCTTTCTACACTACACGAATAAGTATCACTCTCATTGGGTAATAAAAAGCTGACAGGCCCGTAGCTGAACAGGAAGTTAGGTGGGAAAGCCAAACTGAGAAGGATGGGAAGAAGGAGGGCGGAGTCAGAGAGATGTCAGTCGGCCACCCAGGAAGCAAGACATGCTAGAGGACAGGTAAAGTCACAAGCTACACTGCAGTACATAGATTAATAGAGATGGGTTAATTTAAAAGTAAGAGTTAGCTAGTAACTAGCATGACCTATTTTGGCTAAGCATTTATAATATAAGCCTCTGAGTGGTTATTTGGGACTGGGCAATTGGGACAGGAAACATCCGATTACATGTCTCCTAGGTGTTTGTAGATCCTGTCAACTTGCTATTCAGCTAGCCATCAAATTCCCATGTGGCTGTCTGGTGATCTGCTCCTTCAATGTGTAGCCTGTGACATTTCTAGAATGCATGTACCAAGGTTAGAACAGTAGCAAAGCTGAGAATGTTTATTAAGTAAAAAACCTAATAAATAAGTTTCCTTCTTACTCTGAATCAATCATAGAATATGTTTTCAGGATTTTAGAGAGAATTTAAGGGAGGAGCTTGAGTTGATAGTTCACTTTCTGGTAATAAGGAAAAAGTAAAACTATGTGTATTTTTTGTTGTTTTGTTTTTTGGTCTTGGTTTTTCAAGACAAGGTTTCTCTGTAACAACCCAGGCTGTCCTGGAACTCACTTTGTAACAGAGATCCACCTGTCTCTGGAATTAAAGGCACGGGCCATCCCTGCCTGGCCCATTTGTACTTCTTAAACTACTGATCCAGTGTTAATATTTTTCTATTAGCTGACTTTCCTCTGTTCTTCATGCCCAGGGGCCAGCAGCAGTTATCACCATTCAGATTTTACTTCAAGAATTTGGAAACCTTTAGGGGATGGGGAAGGCAACTCCTGGCCTTGCATATGCTAAAGACATGTTCTACTATTTTGGAAAAAGTGTTTAGATTTATTTTATTTTTATTTGTGTTTGTGTATTTGTGTGTATGTGCCTGCCGTGTGTGTAGATATCCACAGAGACCACAAGAGGGTGTCAGATCCCTTGGAGCTGGAATTATTGTGAGCCTCCTGATGTGGATGCTGCGATCCTACATGCTCCTAACCACTGAGCCAATCTAATCCCTCTACACATACACCAAAATTTTTAAATGGTGCCCAAAATCTGTTTCCTTTTTCTTGCATGATGTGTTCTGCGAGTTTCAGACTGAGATGCCATGGGTTTGTAAAACTCACTTCCTTGTGCTGTGTTGGCCCAGTAGACTACGCCTCTCTACTTGTTGGGGTACGCTGCCTTTTTCACATTATATGTGAGTTTAGTCAGTTTCAAACAGAGATCCCAGACTAGTGAGAAAGTATTCGCACGTACATTTTTATAGCTTTTTTTGAAAGTGGCTGATGGAAGCTGAGTTTGGACAACACCATCCTTTTCCAACCATTTCTTCTTTTTGCTGTTATAAATATTCTGGTGTTTTCGGTTTCTTTTGAGTTCTTGAGTAGCACTTCCTACACAAGTTATATACTCACTGTAATTACATTTGAGTAGAAGGACAAACTTGAAGAGACATTAGTCATCACCTGAAGTACTGTTAAGATTTCCCACTGGGAAAAGCAAGGCCTGCAGAAGTTAAGCCCCTGCCCACAAGCCCATCACGTCTAATCCAGAGCCAGGGTCTGCTTTCTTTCACTTCTCCAGTGACCCTTCTTGTTTGCTTCATACTAAGGTGAGAACAGTGTCCTCTTCTCTGTCTTGAGTGATTTTATACTTGATGTTCCTCATTTTCATTTCTCAGATCTGTGGCAAGGATAGAAACAGCAGCCAGACAGAAATAACCCTTGGTGTCACTTTCTTCTTGTAGAATTCAAATTTATTTTCTTTTTTTTAATTTAATTTTTGATACAAGGTCTTATGTGTCCCAGGCTAGACTAAAACTTAATATGTAGTGGAGGATGGACTTGAACTCATGTCTCAATTTTCCGACTATTAATACAAGCTGTGCTACCACACCTAGCTTTAAATTCTTCTAAAGTGAGACTTTTAGTCTCAGAGCCTGGTTGCTTATTTATTTATTTGGATTCTGGGGCCCTGGGTGTATAGAAAATGCACTCTATCACTGAGCTACACCCATAACTAGAATCTGGCTTTTAAGTGCAATATGTATTGTGGTTTGGATTTTAAGTGTCCCCCAAGATCTCATGTTAGAGGCTTGATCCTCAGGGTAGCAGTGGTCAAAGGTGAAACTTCAGGAGGTGGTTGAATTATGGGGCTCTCTGAATGGGTTTATACCTCTATCTGTCTATCTATCTATCTATCTATCTATCTATCTATCTATCTATCTATCTATCTTTGTTTTTGTTTTTCAGACATAGTCTCACTATGGAGAGTGAGACCTGTCTGTCCTGGAACTCACTGTGTAGATCAGGTTGGCCTCAAACTCAGAGAGATATGTCTACTTCTGCCTCTTGAGGGATTTATACATTTATTAATTTCAGAGCTTAATGGGGTATATATGTACATGTATGTGCATGTTTATGTATGTGCAGGTGCTCAGGCATGGTGTATATTAGAAGCCAGAAGCCAACCTTAGGTGTTTTTCCTCAGGTGCCATCTGCCTTGATTGTTTGGACACAGGCTCTCTCACTGGCATGAAGCATGTAGAGTAGGCTGGCTGACTGAACTGGCTGATAGTGAGGTCCAGAAGTCCATCTGGCTCCACCTCCCAGCACTGGGGTTGCACACTGGTGTCAAGCACTTTGCTTTTTCAGGTGCTTTCTTGGGCTGGAACTGAGGCGTTCCTGTCTTTCGTGGCAAGTTCTTTACCGGCTCATCTGTTTCTCCAGCCTGCTTTTCTCTTTGTTCCCTGGAAGCCATTCCATGACCAGTATTCTCCTAGTTGTTTCTGTCATGATGCGATGCCTCAACACACACACACACACACACCACAAACCACACAAACAATCCCTACCAGACTACTCAGCCATCGCCTGTAACTTGTGTAACCCTGAGCCAACACACACCCTTCCTCCTAAAGCTGCGTTTTCTCAAGTGCTTTGTCACAGGGACAGAGCTGACTGACAGTTCCTGAGAATAAATTTTGTGTTCTGAGATGGTCCAGCAGTAAGTGCATAGTAGACATGAAAATGTGGACATGCCCTAGAAAAGAGCAAAGGGGCTGGAGAGATGGCTCAGCAGTTCAGAAAACTGGCTACTCTGGCAGAGGACCCAGATTTGGTTCCAAGTACCCTCGTGATGGCTCACAAGCCTCTAATTCCAGTTTCATGGGAACTGATGCCCTCTGCTGGCCTCCACAGGCACTGAATGCACATAATCCACTTAGACATGTAGACAAAACTCTCACATATCAATAAGAAATAAACTAGAAAGGAGAGAAACCTTTCTTAGCACTAAGCAGCCTAGTCAACCTACAGACTAATGGACTGTCTCAAAGAGGAGCTGCTGTATGATATAAGCCACGCTGCTCCTTCCACTCCCTGACAGACTGCTGTATTCTGGCTACAGTTATTTAAGGAAGATGTTAACAGTTACAACCTAAATATTAACCTTATACTTTTTGAGATCCTATTTCACTATTCATTTGTGCCATGATAAATATTTTATTTGATATGCAAACAATTGCAGAATCAATTAAATATTATTACTATTACACCAAGCAAATATTAATTAGAGGCACTTTATTGCCCTGGGAGCATTTTGTCATGAGGAGATAAAACATCTGTGTTGTAGCTTTGGTCTGGTGTTTATTAGGTTAGTAACCATAGGGTAAGTATTGTGTGTGTTTATTGCTTGGATGTGATGTAGTCCAGGCTGCCTTTAAACTCTCAATATAGTGAGACTATGTAGGATATTAGTTTAGCACACTCCTGGGTGTGCTTGAGGGCATTTCCAGAAAGGATTAGCTAGGTGGGAAGATCCATCCTGAAAGGAGAAGGTGGCAATGCCCAAGGGACTTGGGACCCAGGGAGTGAAAGAGGAGGAGGGAGTAGAATGCATAGGCGTTAGTCTCCCACTTCCTGTCCACCCTGAGGTCACCAGCCCTCTGCACCATGTATGCACCTCAAGACCAAAGGAACAGGCCTGAGGGACCAGGAACCCAAACCAGTATTTTGTTGATTTTGGTCTGATAGGAGACTTATTTCCTCTCACTCGTGCCCACCCACCTTCTGGAAGTTGACTCTGATAGCAGCCTCTTTTTTTAACCTAGAAATGCATTATGACTGATTGGCAAGTGGAAAAAATTACATAAAATAAATCTTTCCTCCTTTAAATTGTTTATTGTGAAACATTGACAAACAGGAGGCCTTCAGCAGGGCATGGCAGTGACCATGTACTTCAAATTCACCTCAGGCTCCACTTCATGTCTTAATTTTTACTTGATTTGTATAGTCTGTTATGTTGCTCTAGAAGGTAAAATTTGGGGAGAATGAATTCTGTTCAGTATGCTTACAGATTGTGTTAGTCAAGCACCTCAACTTCGTTTTTGTTTTTTGTTTGTCTTTTTTTTTTTTTTTTTTTTGGTTTTTCGAGACAGGGTTTCTCTGTGTAGTTTTGGTGCCTGTCCTGGAACTCACTCTGTAGATCAGGCTGGCCTCAAACTCACAGAGATTGACCTGACTCTACTGGGATTAAAGACGTGCACCATCACCGCCCGGCGCAAGCACCTCATCTTAAGTGTTTCCTTTGGTATCCTCTTTATGATCCTGTTTAGGGAGAAAACATACAGAGTCTTCTTTAGTTGCTCACATATTCTTCTGATTGGTCTTTTTTTTTTTTTTTCAGAGAAATGACCTATCCTCAAAGAATGCAGAACATTGGTTTATCTTCTCCCATTACACTGTATGCATGGATTACACTGTTTTCTTCGCATATCTTATACTCAATAGTTACTGAAAAGCACACCAGCCGAGAGTATTTATATGAATGTTCATATTGGCAAAGTTCTAGACCCAAATGTTTATTTAATTTCTTGCATTTGCCATTCAGTGTAATGGGTTTCTGGAGATAAATGGGGAAATAGCACAGAGAGATGGCAGTCTGGCTTGTTTGGGACGATGGAGGTGCTGCACTGGAGGGAATTTGCTTCCTGGCCACAGTGTAGTAATGGCAACTGTCAGCAAGTCCTTAAACAATTTGCCATGCCAGCATGTTGCTTGTGTAGCTTTTGTTTGAGCATATCCAGGAGAGAAAAATACTGCTCTACTGATACGTTGTGCCTCTGTTGAGAATCACTTTGTACGTAAATATTTGTATTTTTGATTGAGTTCTCCCCATCTTTAGAAATATAAACTTGTTTGGTTGGTGGTAGGGAATTTTCTGTGCTGATCTTTAACAATGTTCTTTAACAATCATGCTCATTCTGTTTGTAACAGGGTACTGTGGACATGTACCTTACAAGACTCTAAAACTACCTTATGCAAAAGAAAAGACATGATAAAACCTTTTTTCACAGATTCTGTGTCTGAGATGAAAAGCAATATGCTTTGTACATTCCAGATTTAGTTTATTTCTATGTGGAAATCTAGGCTTAGGAAGTTGAAATAATTTCCATGTGGTTACACAGATGGATCTAGGTGCTAAATTTATCTCAGATGTGCATTCCTTCATACTTGTTTCTTAACAGGGTATCTTGATGTAGCCTAGACTGACCTTGTATGTGATCTGCCCTTCTTAGCCTCCTCAATACACTGGATATAGATAGAGATGTACTACCACACCCAACTTTCAACATTTGATACTGTTTTCCAATACTGTACCAATCTGTTACTATGAGAGCTTCAGGATTTTTTTTTGGGGGGGGGGGACTGCAATTAATGTGTTTTGGCATAATCAGGAAAATCATCATGGAATTTAACAATTAAATATAGGAAATGTGGGATTAGAAAGGATTACACTGTGCATGGAGGCAAACAGTGCTGAAATAATAATAGTAAACATTTGTATACTTTTATTTATTTATTTATTTATTTATTTTTGTTTTTTCGGGACAGGGTTTCTCTGTGTAGTTTTGCACCTTTCCTGGAGCTCACTTAGTAGCCCAGGCTGGCCTCGAACTCACAGAGATCCGCCTGCCTCTGCCTCCCGAGTGCTGGGATTAAAGGCGTGTGCCACCAACGCCCGGCCACATTTGTATACTTTTTAAATATAATAACTCTTTCAGTCCTCAGAACAGCCCCTTGAGGAGGGACAATTATTTATATTATAGATGGGGAAACAGATAAGGATCTAGCCTTAGTCACATAGTAATCATAGAATGAGATTCCAGAGCATGTGGTATGTGATCATGAACAGTGGGTACTGGGTGCTTCAGGACTGAATATAATAGACATAAAAAGGAGGGAAAATAAACCTGTATATCAGAGCACAGCTGAGGGCCGAAGGTTTACAGAGCACTGTGGACCAACTAGCTACCTGAGTGTTGAGAGACTTAGGGTAAACATGAGCAGATGTGTATGAAGACCTTAAGCTAACACCCTTAGTTTATGCTTGGCTTCTCAGGTGGGAGGAGGAAGAGATGTACTAGTCAATGGATTTAGGGCAAGGGCCCATTGCTAACACGTCAGGCTTCCGTGATGTGGTGTTATCCTCTAATTCACTGTTTTTGTGTTTCACTGTTGTTTCTCTTTTCCTACCTTTTTTTCTTGCCTCTTGTGTTTTATTTTCAAGAACACACATACACACACACACACACACACACACACACACACACACACATTAAGATAAGGGTGAAAAGAAGCTATTACTGTGTTAACAATGTGATAGAAGTCTTCCCTAATGTTGTATGTACAAACTTGTGATCCATCCATTTAGCACTCTGGTCTGTTGGGCCCTCTAAACTTGTCCAGTCTCCTGTCAGGTTTGTTTTTCGCCAATGAGTTCACTTTTATATCACATACTTTGGTGTCCCCTCTGCCTTCTTGTGTCCTGCTTTTTCCTGTGTTTGTGTTACCTGCCACTTCTGTTCACATAAGTCTGCCCCATACTGCCAACTGTCCTCCAGCAGCTTCTGTAGCTTTTCCTTGCCCTTATATCCTTTGTATGTACAGTTAATACTATAGTACTCAGCTATTCTGATACCTGTTAAAATGACAGAAAACCAAACAAAACCCAACCAACAGAGCTAAGTGCAACTTTGTAGATGTTGCAGTAGTTTTGATTTTATTGTAATATCTCTGGACAGAGAAGATAGGAAGCAAATTGGAGATTTGGGGGAACTGTCATTCCTTAAGAAATAGTTCTCCGATGAACAGGCATTAGTGCTGATTTTTAACATGTGTTGAAGGTTGTTGGTACTTATAGAAAGTAAATAGTGGGACTGGAAGGATGGCTCTTAGTACAATAAAGTACTTGCTTCTTTTTTTTTCTTTTTGGAGCTGAGGATTGAACCCAGGGCCTTGCACTTGCTAGGCAAGCACTCTACCACTGAGCTAAATCTCCACCCCTAAGTACTTGCTTCTTCTTCTTTTTTTTTTTTTTTCCCGAGACAGGGTTTCTCTGTGTAGCTTTGCGCCTTTCCTGGAACTCACTTGGTAGCCCAGGCTGGCCTCGAACTCACAGAGATCCGCCTGCCTCTGCCTCCCGAGTGCTGGGATTAAAGACGTGCGCCACCACCGCCCGGCAACAAGTACTTGCTTCTTAAGAAGCATGTGAACCTAAGTTTGGATCACCCATGTAAAAAAATGTCTGTTGGGGAAGGGGACTAGCAAAGACAGACAGAACCCTGGCACTTATTGACTGTCCGGCCTAGCCAAACTGAACTCTAGGTTCAGTGTTTCTAAAATGAAAGTAAGCAGTTGAGGGGTACACTTACCATTGATCTTTGACCTCCAAATGTATTCTTACTGACACACACATACACACATCTACATGAACATTCACGTGAGTGTTTTGGACTTGTCAAAGGATCTTACCATTCTTTTTTCTTGTGCTTGATGAGGCATTTTATACAGCACATAAAAGCTACTGCCATTTTAAATATTAAACAGGATGCTGAGTAGACTTATTCCTGTTGGCCTAGTAGCTCAGCTAAATTCCAAAAGTAGAGAGCACTGAGCACTCCAAATGCAAAGGATGTTGGGACCAAGTGTCTTTGTAGTCCAGAACCTGCACTGCCACCATGAACTCCTAATTCATGCTACACAGCTGGCTCTGTTGACATCCAGGGCAGAAGTGTAGTGCCCAGTTCCTCTTGGTGATGCTGTGGAGGAAAGCACTTCACTATCAGTACTCAAGGCTTTCCTGCCCTCCCTTTTTCTGGATTTTCTCAAGACAAGGTCTCTACATATAGCCCTGACTGTCCTGGAACTCAGGCTAGCCTTGAATTTAGAGATCTGCCTGCCTTTGTCTACCAAGTGCTGGGATTAAAGGCATGTGCCAGCAAGCAGGCTGTGAATGCTTCCTCAAGGCCAGCACCCATCATGTGCTCTGCCCCACCCCCAGTCTTGTTAATGTATTTTGTTTGGTGGTTGAAGCTGTGGAAGTTAGACTAACTGGTATTTCTTGGCAAGCCATGGCAAGCCGTGCACACTAATTTGCTGAATGCTACTTGTGGAGCATTCTCGTTGTAATCATCCAGAGATGATGCCCAAGTTGCACTTTAAACCACATAGATAGAAAAAACAGACAAATAGCAAAACATCATCAATCAGCATCTATCGGGAATGAGTAGTGAAGCTCTGCAGAACCTGTCATGGTGGCTTTCCAGTTGAAAGTCCAGGAAGAACATCTTCATGTATGACATTTGGCTTCTCATCCTCACCTTCGTTTTTTTATATCATAGGATAAACACAGTGACTCTGTTGGTAAAGGTTTGCCTTGTTTGTAAGGATGGGATGGTTTTAATACCCTTAGGCATTTACTTTTCTCCTTTCACCCTGTCACTGGGGTTAGGGGTCAGCCTGTCTCAGGAGGGTCTCAGGGGACACTTGATAAACATGCTTGACTTTGAGAGCTTGCTATCAGCGTCAGCTCTAAACAGAACAGGACAGTTCACCAATATATTTTGTAATACATAAGGTAAGCAGAGTATTAATGCATATTAATTGCTATCTTGAAAGGTACATTTTACTGCTAGATCATAAGCAGGTTTTACTCAGTGAAAGAATAAAGTATCCCTGGACTAAGAGCTACTACACACCCCCATCCTCTGGAGGCTCGAATTTCCCTCTAGTAGAGCTGCTCAGTAAGTCTTTGCTGAAGGCTTGTGTTAGTAATTCAGCTATCTCCATTAAGAGTGAGTGTGCTTCTTAAAGATAATGTTTCTCATTGGTTCTCCCACAGCTCAAGACATGGCTGCCCAGTGTGTCACGAAGGTGGAACTAAATGTTTCCTGTGACAACCTTTTGGATAAAGATGTAACATCAAAGTCGGACCCTTTATGTGTGCTGTTTTTGAGCACCAGTGGTCAACAGTGGTATGAGGTAATATTATATGATTTCTGTGAAAAGCGGTCCACATTTCCTTTTTACAGTGTTAAAAGAGTTTATTTTAAAATGTTAAAAGTAATACTATAGGACTGAGGAGACAGCTTAGAGATCAAGAACCCTGGCTCATCTTCTAGGTGACCTGGGATCTATTCCTAGCACCCACATGGTAGCTTAGTTACTGGAACTCCCATTCCTGGGGATCTGACACCTCCTTCTGGCCTTTGCAGGCATTGCACCCATGTGTGCACTGATGTCCCAGCAGGGAGATACCCCCACATGTCAACAAACAGTAGCAGCACTGCACCACCATCTCATCTGTTCGTGCATTTTTCCTACCAATTTGCCCTTGATAGCACAATTCCTCATGTTCATAGAGAAAGTTTCAAAATGTAAATGATAACTAGGCCGGTGATATGGCTCAATGGCAAGACGGCTAAACAAGACAATTTGTGTTTGAGCCCCAGAAGCCACATGGTAGGAGAGAACTGACTCTTCTCAGTTTTCACCTGACCTCTGCCAGTTGTCCTCTGACCTCATACATGTCATACTACCTGTATGCCCCGACACATACACAAATTTTAAGAAGAGAAATTTCCTTTTATCTTCATGCTTATGTATAACTGTAATTAGTACATAAAGATGCGAAAAATCTAAGTACTTCTTGGATCTGAAAAAATTTTTCTTGTGTTTTTTGGGGTGAGTATAGGTTGAACGGACAGAAAGGATTAAGAATTCTTTGAGTCCCAAATTTTCTAAGACATTTATTATTGATTACTACTTTGAAGTGGTTCAGAAATTGAAATTTGGAATTTTTGACATCGACAACAAAACTATCGAGCTGAGTGATGATGACTTCTTAGGAGAATGTGAAGTCACTCTTGGACAAGTAAGTGTTTAGTTTTTGTAACCTTTAATTTTGTCTGGATGTTTTATTTATTTATTTATTTAGAGATAAAAATCTCACTATATAGCAGGGGTTGGCCTCAGACTTGCTATGTAACCTAGTTTGGACTTAAACTTATGGTAACCCTCCAGTCTCTGCCTCAGAGTGTTGTGATTACAGGTGTGTGCCGTCACACCCAGCTATTTTATATAGATTTTAAATCAAAGAGTTGAGTGCTTTTGATAAGCATTGTGTCTTAATCAGTGTTCTATTGCTGTGGAGAGACTCCATGATCACGACAACTCTTATAAAGGAAAGCATTTCACTGGGGCTTGATTACAGTTCAGAGGTTTAGTCCATTATCATCATGATAGGAAGCATGGCAGCATGCAGGAAGACATGGTGCTGGAGAGGTAGCTGAGAGCTCTACATCAGGATCCACAGGGAGCAGGGAGAGAGCCTGGGCCTGATTTGAGCATGTGAAACCCCAAAGCTCACCCCCAGTGACACACTTCTTCCAACAAGAGCATGCCTGTTTCAACAAGGCCAGCCTCCTAATCCCTGTCAAGTAGTGCTACTCCCCAGTGACCAACCTTTCAAATATATGAGCCTGTGGAGGGCCATTCTTATTTAGTCCACCACAGGTTGTTAGTGTACTTTTTAAAGTTGGTACGTCTGTAAAACCTTTTGGATATTCGTTGCATTAGGTTTGTGTACCTTCCATGCTGACTCCAGTGAGACTCTAGGGCAGTGGTTCTCAACCTTTCTAATGCTGCAACCCTTCAGTACAGTTCCTCAAGTTGTGGTGACCTCCCACCATAAAATTACATGGTTGCTACTTCATAACTGTAATTTCGTTACTGCTCTTTCCCCGGCTCTCTGCTTCCCACGTTGTTAAGTGTGTCATTTAACTCTCTCTTCCCCGTAAACCTTCTCTGACCCCTTAGACTCCTCAGCATCCTCTCCTGAGCTAGCACTGTCTGTGTGTCATTTCATTCTGACATTTTATTAGGTGTCTTATTTTTCTGTCATCTTAGTATATGATGGGAATGTTCAGGTTAGGTAGGGGTTTGTGCTTTTGCTCCTAACTCTGATTTGCGTAGAAAGGTCATGATCATTTGTATAAATTGAGAAAAACACAGGGAAATTAGAGTCATTTTTATTTTCAGTGAGTTAAAGTTGTTCTTCAGAGCGCCTTTTCTGGGTTTATTTTCCAGGTTTGACTCTCTTGGCAGTCCCATTAGTTCTCATGTCTCAAGGGCAGTGAGGAACTGATCAGTTGTGTTGGTCATGAGTAGTAGTTTAGAAAATAATTAGAAGCATTTTTATCACCTGCAGAATAAAAAATCACAATGTAGCCAAAATTCTAATGAATTTGAGAGACAATTTCAAAGAGCCAGACATACTATATCATTTTAAGCAATGTGAGCTTTTCTGGAAGCTACATATCAAAGTTCTGTGCCAGTTGGGAGATTGAATCACGTTTATTGAGTAATCCGAGGCCCGCCTTTACCTTCAGGGGGTTTTCAGCCCAGCGCTTTGTGTAGGAGATTAGAACCTGGACTTTTTCCCCATTCTTATGGGTAGGGTGGTAATAGCTGCCAGAGTGAAGTTCTTTGAAACCTTTTCAAATGGGTTTTAAATGTGGAGATGCGTTTTAAATGTCTTTAAGGGGTGTGGTTTTAATGTCACTCTTTCTAATGACTTTAAATGAATTTTATATTCAACTTCTTTTTTTTTTAAAGTATGCAGTTCAGCAGCTCACATGATGAAACATTACTTTCTGCTTTTGACAGATTGTTTCCAGTAAGAAGTTAACTCGACCACTGGTGCTCAGAAATGGCAGACCTGCAGGGAAAGGGAGTATTACGGTAAAGATAATATAAACTTTTGCTTCAAGAGATAGTCTATTAAGTCTAATAAGATGGTATATAACAAGCAAATAATCTATAGCCATGCCTGATCCGTTGATCTTGAACGTTGCATTCCATTCACCCTGGCCTAATAGTCATCAGAAATGGAAACTGTCTTGCTAACAGAAGAGAAAAAATGAATTGTAGGAATTCCTTCTTCCAGTTTTTTTAAGTTGTCCATCAAGGTCAGGTGCACCTCTTCCATGAATGAATGAATATGTTAGAGAGGAAAGGTTTAGTAAACTGAATGAATCAGTTGGGCTCTCTGCAAAGGAAACATGGTCCTTTTACCATGACACAAACTTCCTACGATGGATTTTATTCTAAATGGATATTATAAGGTGGCCATTGAACTTATAACCTCTTAGCTAGGCATGGTGGTACATTCCTGTTATCCTAATAGTCAGAAGCCTGATGCAGTAGAATCCCCCAAAATTCAAGGTCATCCTCGTCTCTGCATTGAGTTCCTGATTAGCCAGAGCTAAATAATGAGGCTCTGTCTTAAAAATATAAAACAAATAACAACAAAACCAAACAAAAAGCTCTAGAAATGCTTTCCTGTGGCTTCCTGTCATTGCTTCTGCTACATGTCCTCATATCTAGGTTTTGCATTGCTCATTACTAGCTCTGACCAAGTGCATGTATATGCTTTACTGTATTTTAGATTTCTAGTTATCGGATAACAAGCTTTTGAATACCTTATCTTGTAGTGTTTCCGTCTGCAATGATAGTGTTCTAACTAGTTTTCTGTGACATGGAAGCCTGGTAATCATAATTGTCACATACATTTTTCTCAGCAGCTCTTTGTCTCTATCTTAGATTTCCAGAAGCAAAAGAATATTTAGACTGTTGGGAGGGTTGACTTTTGTGCTACAGAGAACTTTGTCAATAGTTAAGACACTGGCTTCACTTCAGATCATATAAGTCTTTTGCCTTTTACTAAGGATTTCCACCAAGAGGAGCAGTTTTGAGCCTTAACCCTTTCTTTTTTCTGTTTGTGAGCCCTTGCTATAGGGGAGGCTAAAAGTAAAGATAGTTGAGATAGCCTGGGATTTGACTTAGAGTAGAGTGAGTCTTCCAGTTACACTGACTGAAAAACGCTGGGCTCATATTCCAGTTTACAGTTCTCTACATAGGATTTATTTATTCTTCCCTTGCGATGTGCAGAATTTTAGCTGGTTTTGTATAAAGGATATCCTTTGGTCTTCTGGTACTTTGATTTTTCTATGGAGTAGGAATATTTAGAGAACCACTCTTTTTCCTGGTCATTATTTTTACTCTTGTTGACCATATCCACAGCATTGTATAATCAGATCTGCGTACCTCACCCCTGCTATGCACACCTGAAACAGCTTACTAAGGAACCACATTTAAAAAGAGACTTTTATCAATTGGTAAGATGGTTGCCTGACTTGTGCTGCGATCTGGATTCAATCCTCTGTACTGCAAGTAAAATAAAAAGAAAGTACTTAATTCATAAGTACTTCATTTTCTTTCACTTACCTTATCTACTTGTAGATTTCAGCAGAAGAAATCAAGGATAACAGAGTGGTCTTGTTTGAAATGGAAGCCAGAAAACTCGATAATAAGGTAGGTAGGTTTTGCGTATTTTACAAGCATAGTACCAGTTTTTTTCCATGAACTGTTGTTCATCTGAGCACAGCATTCTCCTTTCTCCCTCCCCCTCCCTTCTTCCCTCTGCTTCCCTCCTTTCTTCCCCCTCTCTTACCACCCCCCCACCCCCCCACCCCGTCTACTTAAATAGCACCTAGTTCCCTTTAGCTTTTTCATGAAGGTGCAATTAAAGATTAAAAGAATATAAGCATTAATGTTACAGTAAAGTTCCAGAAAGCATTTTAATAACCTTTGGGGGGGAAGCAAAATGCCTGTGGCTTATTAATTATAAATCAGTTAATCCTTTTGCATTTCAGTATTGAATACATAACGGTATACAGTGTTCTTCACCATTTTTGTTTATCTTAGAACTTAATTTGAAAGTATCTTAAGACTAGTTTCCAGGGGCTTTAAAAATTAACATATAACGTTAATAGAATAGCATTTTTAAAAATACCATATTGCCATGTGTGGTGAATGTACACCTTTAATCCCAGCACTCGGGAGGCAGAGGCAGGCAGATCTCTGTGAGTTTTGAGGCCAGCTTGGTCTACAAAGCAAGATCCAGGACAGCCAGGGCTACACAGAGAAACCCTGTCTCGAAAAAACAAAACAAAACAAAACAAAATCCAACAAATACCATGTTCTCTTACCCACCTTTAACCACTGTGATTCACGGTGAATTTTGTTTGTTTTTATCCACTTTTCCTCTTCTCAGGCACCATGTCATCTTGAGCACAAATATTTTGATGTTTCTAAAGACCCTTTAAAGTGTGATATTTAAAATACCTCAAGATAATTTTTGATCTGTAAATTCTTTGTTATGTCTTTTCTTGCCATCTTTCCCTCACTCCTCCTTCCTTCACCACCCCACGTCCACTCATCCATTCATCTGTCTATCAATACAGTTAGAAAGATTCCTTTGTCCTGTAGAAGTTTGTACAGTCAGCATATGGCTAACCAAATCCCTGTGGCATCATTTCTCATGCTTCGTTCTGTTTCCTGATTTCAGTAAGCTTATCTGATGGTATTTTGAATTGTTGGCAAGACAATTTCATCAGTTATTTTTGGTGATTTTAACGACTATTGATGATAGATACCTGCATATATTGTCTTACAGGTCTATGAAACAGTGATAGTCTTACTCTGCTAGAACTTCATTTCTATAGAGAGACATTTCCCCAAACTCAATCAATCTCTCTCTCTCTCTCTCTCTCTCTCTCTCTCTCTCTCTCTCTCTCTCTCTCTCCTCTTGGGGTGTGTTATTAGACTTATTTATTTTATGAGTGTCTTTTGACTATGTGTGTTCGCCATGTGTGTGCATGAAGCCTGTGGTGGTTAGAAGAGATGTTCAGATCCCCAGGAACTGGAGTTATAGATGGTTGTAAGTCACGTTGTGGGTGCTGGAAACTGAACCTGGGATCTCTGCAAGAGTAACAAGTACTCTTAAGTGCTAAACCATCTACCTAGCCCCAATATTTATCTGTTGATTATTTGTCATTGAAGTGAATTATGGTTGATATTCAGGTTATCCCAGTCTTAGCCTCAGGTTTGGACCTTTTGGTACAAACAGGAATCTATAGATAGTCTCCTTGTTCTGTTTCTGTCAGATGACCTGATATTCCAAGTTAATTTTATGTCATTTCTGCCCCAGACTGGCACATTAAAGGGAGCCTGGTCTCATCTTAGTGGTTGTGTATTTGGGGCTACACTGGCGTAGAGGTGCTTCCCATTTGCTGGTGCTGTCACTCGTGTTTTGGTTCTAGGCCCTTGTAGTATACAGATCCCGAGAAAATACCTTTTTTAAAGATTAATTTTATGTGTATATGTGAATTTATGTGCCTGTGCAAATGTGGTTGGGTGCACCAAAGCATTGGATCCCTCAGATCTCGAGTTACAGATGTCTGTGAGGTGCCTGACTTGCTATGTGTATGCTGGGATCCGAACTCTGGTCCATGGCTGCACAGCAAGTGTCTTTTAACTGCTGAGTCATCCTTGCCTCCAGCTCCCCCAACTGGTTTTTAAATATTTTTCTTCCTATTTTTTCTCTTTTTTTAACCTCAAACCCATGACAGTCTTCCTGCCTCTGCCTCCCAAGAGCTGAGATTATAGGTCTGAGCAAACATTGGGTGTATGCTTGCCTAGTCTGTGTGTGGCTCTAGTTCAGTCTTCATCACCACACACACAGAAGGAGAGAAGATCATTGTACTGTAGTTTAGCCAGCTGTGGTGGCAATACTTGTAGACTTGACATTTAGGAAACAAGGATATTGCAAGTTTGAGGCCCCTGGGCTACATAGTGAACACCTGTCTCTAAAGAAACAAGTCCTGTGGCTTTAAACCTAAATTTATAAAACAAAGTATATCCAAGAGATTTAGCTTCTTTTTCTTTCTGTTCTTGCTATTTTCCTGTAATATATTTAAATGTTTATATTTGTGACTTTAATTTCATGAAAACCTAAGATTTTGCATATTTGTATGGTACATACTGTTTACTGCTCTAGTTGGCAGCGTGAACCTGAGAGAGTGAGGTCTAAAAATGAGGCGAACTAAATGCAATAACCGACTTTATTCAGAGCATCAGACAATTTATACTCTGAGGGTTAAGAAAAATCACATAAGTAAGGTGTTCAGTCCCAAGGACAAACCACACGTGGCACAAACATGTTTTTCCATAGAGGCCTATGAATAACAGCAGCTGAAGTCAGTCACTCCATCTGCTACCCTGGGAGGGGCACAAAAGCACATTCTAAGAGCAGTTCCGTGTTTTTGAAGAAACTGAGGTCACAAGACTCCTGTTTTCTTGGAGCTTTCTCACAGGAACTCAGAATTCCCCTCGCACACTCCATTCTTGGACTGTGTTCGACACATGCTTCTTTCATTCTGTTTGTTTTTACTTTAACATCCAACAAGTCAGTCAAGAACCTTTACCTCCTCCATTAGTATTAATATGGACAGGTTTATGAACTTTGAAACAAGGGCTGCTTTTTGACCTTCAAAATGCTAATAAGCATGCTTTGCCTTTCCCATGGAATCATTTTCAGATAAGTCACAAAGCATGTAGTGTGTGTGTGTGTGTGTGTGTAAGTTAACTTATCTGTTAAGACTCTTATCGGCTGTAGAAAATGGGAGCACAAAAAGTTTCTTTAATTCACTTTTAAGATTCTTAGAGATAATTCTCTATAGTTGTCTTATTAATTTTCACTGTACCAAATATGTTATTTGTTTGACATTAAATTTGCTGAAGAGAGAAATAGTCCTATCATAGGTCTTTAAAGAAAAATATTTTATTTCGTTTATATTTCATGTGTATGCATATGTGGTATGCATCTTGTTTCTGCCTGGTGCCCACAGATGCAGAATAGGGAGTTGGGTCCCTTGGAACTAGACTTACCTGTGGTTTGAACTGCCTGATGTGGGTGCTAGGGACTGAGTCAGGCACATCTAACAGAGCTGCAGGTGCTCTTAATCACTGAGCAATCTCGCCAGCCCTAACTTGCATCTTAATTAAATAGTGAGGCTAGTTCAAGATTAAACAAATCTTCATTATAGTGGCAAATCTACATGTATTATTTGAGGTATTAAAAGTGTCATGTGCTTTCAGAAACACTAAGTAATAGAACTTAGTAATAAGTATGTTTCAAAGTGATGATAAGCAAAATGATCACCATATGGCTGAATTTAATCTTACAGAGTAGTTTGTACTTACGCCATTATTTTATCTGCATGTGATGAAGACAAGGAATAAGCACTTTTGAGACTCACTGCGCCTAAGCCTTGTATAGGAATACTGTGGTGAGGTATAGGGGATAAAGCTTGTATTTTCCATTTCTATTATATACTGTGTATCTACCTCTGCTCCTTTGTGTGAAGAAAAAATATGTTTAGAATTGGTGAAAGGGAGTCAGATATGGAAGGAAGAGATACAAAGTTAAAGCCCAAATTTATCAGTTAATAAGGTATGTGGCCTTGGGAAAGTTATTAAAGCCTTTCTGTCTCCCTTTCCATGGCTAACAGCCCTGTCTGTCATAGAGTTAGTAAGGCTAATGTTTGGGATATCATTTATGTGTTTAATATTATATGAATGGAAACTTAAAATGCTGACATTAAGCCAGCACACATTTTATCAATGCATTTTACAGTACCATGTATTTGATACACAGGATTACTCATCACAAATGTCTTAATATTCCTCCCTATACTTCTGCACATTTCTAAGTTAGTGTTAGAAGTGATGGGATTGATACTTGCAACCGGTATATCTGCACTATGGAGCTAGACCTGTGTGGTTATATAAACATATATATGTATATATGTATATGCGTGTGTGTGTGTGTGTGTGTGTGTGTGTGTGTGTGTGTATGTGTGTGTGTGTGTGTATCATGTATAAGGTGTGTTCACACAGGGTTTCATAAGAAAGTGAAAGCTGTTTGTTTAAATGCAGGATTTGTTTGGAAAGTCAGATCCATACTTGGAGTTTCACAAGCAGACATCAGATGGCCACTGGCTGATGGTTCACCGAACAGAGGTAAGTACGTGAATCTAAAAGGAGAATCATCATTTTATTTGGCATTATAATAAGAATTAACCACCATATAGATACATGTTTGTTGTTGTTGTTGTTTTTGGAATATAACATATGTCTTTCCACATAACCTTGCCTGTCCTGGAACTTACTGTGTACACCAGGTTGACCTCGAACTCACAGAAAATAGTCATTTTAATTCAGGTTTATATGCAACCAGAGACATATCAATATGCTCATTTGCTTACTCTTTTCTCTTAAAAAAAAAGACATACTACATGCTTAATTATTTTCATTTTGAAAAACTTTAAATTGTATAAAAAATACTAAATGTGTTCTTGCTTGTCTCCTCTTTCTCTCTCTCTCTCTCTCTCTCTCTCTCTCTCTCTCTCACACACACACACACACACACACACACACACACACACTTATGCAGACAATTTATTTTTCTTTTGGAAAACCATCCTGATGTAAACTACAAACATCTAGATTCCCTTTCAATGTTACATCAGGCACTTTCAGGAGAAAAGGCAACCAGGAGTGGGGATACACACCTTTAATATCAGTACTCTGGAGGCAAGAGAGATCTCTATGAACCAGCTTTATCTACACATTAAGTTCCAGGCCAGCCAGACCCACATAGTGAGACCATCTCTCAAAAGAATAAGGACATGCTATTTATCACTATACCTAAGGAAATTACCATTGATTTTCTAATGCCATTCTGAGTGCCATCCATGCTCAGACTTCCTCAGAGTAAAGCATATTTTTTATAGAGTGTGTTTTGCCTAGGTTCAAGGGAAGGCTCATGTTTTATATTTTCCTTTTAAGCTCCCACTTTTCCACTTACAAGCTTATTTTTACCTGCCTATACTTTCATGTCATAGAACAGCTTGAATTATTGACAATAGAATGGATTCTTTATCATTGTAAACTCACAAACTGCCATCATAAATTAATATTTGTACTGCTTAAATCCTGATTTGATGAGGGGGTGCATCTTCAAATGAATCCTGGGTTTTTTCAGCATTGATAGATGGTTTTTTTTTGTTGTTGTTGTTGTTGCTGTTCTGTTTCAGAGTTAGAAGGGGCCAGTTCTTACCATATAAAACAGATATCAAGATCTGAATGCTAGATGTGTTAATTCACATGAGGATATCATAGCTTTCAGTCTTTTTCAATGGTCATAATAAGAAAGATAATGTATATCTATGTAATATTGAAACTTAAAAATTCACAACTTAGATTTTATTTTCCAACTCATGTTCAACACAGCAAGATTTATATTTTTAATTTTTTAAATGTATATGGGTGTTTTACTTGCATGTGTGCATGCAGTAACCATTGAGGTCAGAAGAGGATATTGGATGCCTTAGAACAGGAGTTACAGATGGTTGTGAGCCACCATGTGGGTGCTGGGAATCAAACCTGGGTCCTCTGGAAGAGCAGTCAGTGCTCATAACTGCTGAACTATTTTCCCCAGGACCCACAAGGTTCATTCTTATCCTGCTCTGTTTTTTAAACCTCTGGGACTATGGTGAAATGCCTGGTTTAAAAAAACCCACATGCTACCATTTCTAAGTATACATTATTATTAGGTGGATATATTTCCCAAACACCTTTCTTCTTTACTCAGAATGTACTACAATTGGACGATTTATTATACTTGCCACATAATAATCATAAAATATTATCTTACTAATTTTTCTTGAAATTAATTGAGTGATAACAATGAGGGATAAATGGTAGGAATGTAACAAGAACCCAGGAAAGGCAAGAGAAAGATACTGATGAACTGCATGTTCTAATAGATCCTTTATTCTTTACAGGTCATAAAAAACAACCTGAATCCTGTGTGGAAGCCTTTTAAAATCTCTCTTAACTCTCTCTGCTATGGAGATATGGACAAAACCATCAAGGTAATTTGCATTTACTACTCAGATACTCTGTAGTTTGCTATGGGATTATGTCCTGATAAACTCATCATTAATTGAAATCCTCATAAGTTACGCTAGAGGTGTAGTTTGGTTAGAGCATTACTTAGTGTTCTTGAGGGCCTGTGTTTATTTGAGGGGAGAGACAGGGAGAAAGGAAAGGGAAGAAAAGAGAGTACAGGAGGGAAGAAATGATGTTAAAAATGCATTTAATATACCTAACTTACCAAATTACAGCAACCCAGTACACTGTTAAGTGTTGGTATTTACCATGGTGATCCTGTGGCTGATGGGCAGGTTTGCCTTGCTGCCACTGCCCAGCATTACAAGAGAATCATCACATGTTGCTAGCACAGGGAAGATTAAAATTCAAAACCCATGCAGTGTCTACTAAATGGTGTGACCTTTACAGCATTATAAAGTCAAAACCTCAAGGCACACTATAACAACTCAGACACTGTATACAACTCCTACAGATGAATACATTTTACCTACTTTCTAAAATTAATATGTAAGATAGCATTTTTTAAAAAAATAAATGACATTACAGGCATACGTATTTGAGTATGTTGTTGTTATCTAATATATTGACTTAATGCTTAAGGGTACAGCATAATTTTCATTTTAACCTGTTTTAAAAAATAAGACATTCAGTTTAAATATGTCTTCTTTTTAATGAGATGCTTTTGCTCAGCAAATATGAAGCATTGACTACATTCTTTGCCTGTAGTGTATCCTTTGAAAATAAAAGCAGGTGTTAGTTATTCTGAGATCTCAGAACCTTCCTGTCCTTATGCAGAAAAACAGTGGAGGTATTGTAGGGCCAAGGAAAAGCAGATCACAGTTATTTTAAATGTTTTTATTTGTAGCTATTTACCAAACAAAATGAAACCCCAAACAACCAGCCAGTTGAACACACACAAACTTAAAACACCAACACGTCCTCCTTTTTAATAGGTGAGTTCTGTCTGAGGGCCACATTCAGGTCCTCCTGACTGAGCTGTCTGGCTTACCACAAGTCCTTATAGGAAACTTTCTTCCCTTTACACCTCAGCAGATGAAGGTGTTGCTGGTGTTTCTTCTTATAATTAATACAGTAAAAACGGGAAGGATGATAGGAAACAGCACAACATGACATAACAGCGTGGAGGCAGACCATAGCTTACGTTTTGATTTAGCTCTTTAACCAGGTAAAGGATGTTGAACAAGTCACCTAATCTCCTTGCTAATAAGGTAGATAGTAATATCTACCGTCCAAGAGGGTAAAGATAGAATATTGAAAGTGAAAACATTGTAACGGATAAAACGGCAGCAGAGATGGAGCTATTATTAAAAGCTACTAAAATTTCTGAGCTTTGGAAGGAATTGTCCCTAGTTTATAGAGAATTTAAAAAGTTATTGTTATGTGTGATTTGTATGGTGTGTCAAAGAGCAGTGAAAATACAGTTATGATATAAATATATAAATACACTATGAATTGTGTAAATAGTATCAAAGTAGCTACAAATTCTAATTTTAAGACAAACCTAGAGAGGGCAAAAGTCTATGCCTTGACTATTTGATTGTTTCTGACAAATTAACAGTAAAACCATGTTTCTAAAACATTTTTTGCTCACAGTGGCATGCTTGCAGGGCCAATTTGTTATAGTAAGTAAACTGATTTTCTCGGCTTTGTCTGATAAATGTCTTCCATTCTTAAAGTCTCTTAGTTTGTTTTTAGTTACACACACTTGGTTTTCTACATCATCACTCACTTTAGTTCTTTAGTTCTGTATTTCTTTGCAATATCAAATAGTCCCACATCTGCATTTTACTTACTCTTTGGAAATTACTTAAAGGTGTGGCAAAGAATTACAGAGCAGAGAATAAAGTCAGAGTCTTCTGTGGATCCATCACTGTGCTGTCATCCTAGCATGTATTATTTTTAAAAGATGAAGAGAGTAAGAGAAATAATCATGCATGCTGCCACCTTGCCTAAAGTAAGGATGCATTGTGTGGTGTATGCAGTTTTTTACATATATACATATGCTCTTATGTATATATGCATACATTTAAATTTCAAAAGCTCTTCAGATACTGCTGCTTAAATAGTAAATAGTACTGGTGTTTAAATTCTGTACATACTCCTTGAAGCATTGAAGATGTTATGCCTGCCTTTGAAAGGACAAGAGGGGGCTTTTCCATTTATTTCCTGTAGTGAGTAATCAGAACTTGGAGGGTAAAGATGTATTTTCTGTTTCTTAAAGCTTTAATTGGTCTAAACTTTTTTAACATTTTAGCCCATACTAAGGCCTAACTAAATCTTAGCCATTTTAATGTTTTATTTGGCTTACATGTAAATCGATGTTCTTTCCATGGAATCTAAAATGTAAAGTTTTGTTTTGCCATAATTTAAGAATGTCTGCTAAAAGTGATCTCATTCAATCATTAAGATGGTTTGTTTTCTGCCGTCTTGAAACTTTGCTTCCTTTAAGAAAAAAACCAATTATTTTTTTCCTCTTGACAACATTAGCCATATAAAAGCTGTTGGTTTAAAATTGGGTATTGAATATGTAGGACAGGAGTCAAACTGTCAGACTTGGTCATGGGCAAAAATATCTATAAGGCATTTTCTTAAACAAGGCACTTTGCAATTCTAGAATGTACCTGTTTTGATTGGCTGATTGATTGATTTTAAGTGTTTCTGAAGGATAATGAAAATACCAGTAATGAATGAAAGCCTTCCAGTGTACTGGCTAATTTTATGTCAACTTGCCACAAACTAGAATCACTTTGGAGGAGGGAATCTTACTTGAGAAAATGTCCCCACCAGACTGACCTGTGGCCAAGGCTGTGGTGCATTTTCTCAATTGATGAATGATGTGGTAAGCTCAGCTTATTGTGGATGGTGCTGCCCCTGGGCAGGTGGTCCTGTGTTCCATAAGAAAACAGGCTGAGCGAGCCATTGGGAGCAAGCCAGTAGGGAGTACTCCTCCGTGGCTTCTGCATCAGCTCCTGCCTCCAGGTTCCTACCTTATTTGAGTTCCTGTCCTGACTTCTTTTGATGATCAACAGTGATGTGGAAATGAAAGTGAAATAAACCCTTCCTTCCCCACATTGATTGGTCCTGGTACTTGATCACAGCAATAGAAACCCTAAGACATCCAGTTATGAAAAGCAGTCGGTATGTAGAACTGAGAAGAAAACCATCATTCGCCAGATGAGCATGTAAGATTCCTAAGCATTGTACCTTGGTGGGTCACTACAACTTCATGAAGGCTGGAAGCTTTGTGGAGCTCTCTCCAAGGCAGATGCAAATTCTTCTTGTTAGAAGCTTCTGCTTTGAAACACAGTCTTCAGAAGTGTCTTTGGTGTGAGATTTTACTTTGTCCCTGTTGCTCACCACACAAGATGCATTTGTTGGCTTTGCACTTAATTCCTTCAAGGTCCATTTCTGAAAAATGGGAAAAATAGTAACAGCATCTCCATTCTACGTAACTCTTGAGTCTATCTAGAGCATATGCACTGTGTACACATTAAATATCCATGTAAATGAATTGATGTGTTGAAATTACATGTTAGAAGTTCACATCCCTGTCATCAGTTTTCAGCTTGCCCTGAATATAGCTTGCTTTGAACACAGCACCTTATTTTCCCATTAGAGAGTGTTGTTAGTTGTTTTTGCTCTTTTGGGGGTGCCTGCCACCCAGCTCCTAAATAAATCACACATGGAGGCTTTTTCTTAATTATAAATGCCCAGCCTTAGCTTGGCTTATTTCTTGCCAGCTTTTCTTAACTTTAAATTAGCCCATCTAACATTTGCCTCTGCTTTTTCCTTTTCTTACTTCTGTATATTTTACTTTTACTCTTACTCCACAGCTAGCTGTGTAGCTGGGTGGCTGGCCCCTGATGTCCTCCTCCTTGATCCCTCTTGCTCTTCTTTTCCTCCTGGATTTCTTCTATTTAGTCTCTCGGCCTGCCAGTCCCGCCTGTTCTTTCTCCTACCCTGCTATTGGCCATTCAGCTCTTTATTAGAGTATCAGGTGTTTTAGACAGGCAGACTAACACAGCTTCTCAGAGTTAACCAAATGCAACAAAAAAGAATGCAATACATCTTTGCAAATGTTCCACAGCATAAACAAATGTAACACATATTAAAATAATAATCTACAATAGGAAAGTTCTAGCATTCTGGTGAATATTTACTTTTTCTTCCATCTGCCAGTTAACACACACACACACATACAAAACAAACTAACAAAAACCCTACTAAGAGAAAATAAATGTTTTCTTTTTCTTTCTTTCTTTCTTTCTTTCTTTCTTTCTTTCTTTCTTTCTTTCTTTCTTTCTTTCTTTCTTTCTTTTTTTTGTCTGAGATGGGCAGGTAGAGAAGGAGAGAAGGGTAGATGGAAGGAGAAGTAATGTGCGTTTAATAAGAATCAGATCTAAGGCTAGAACTCTAGAACTCTATATTTCTTCCTTCTTACATGGGAACAAAGTAAGTGTGACCTAGTGTGGATACTTGAGTGAACTGCCTGTTCTCGCCCTAGAGTTTTCCTCTGTGTTATAAGATTTCCAATCTTCAGACCAAATCTGACTCTCATGTCTAACTTGTAATTACAAGCCCAGATTCCTTGGGTTGCAGCTGATCAGAAATGTTTCTTGGAACTCTAAATTATCTAGGACTTAGTTGTGTCATTTCTAGCTGCTGGATACTTGCGTCTACCTCCTGTACAGTGCTAATTAAGTAAAGCAAATGGACGATTAGACATAATCGCACTTCGTCTTCTGTCAGCATCTACAGCGAGCATGGTAGAGGAGCTGGGAACTGCTTCCTGTGTGAAATGCAGTCCAGATTTGGGTTTTTCATCTTTTGTGGTCTAGGTCCTGTTCTCTGGATAGTTCTGGTTTAAACATACTTCAGCATCGTTTCTCTAGATAGTTAGTTCCTGTTCCTCCAATTAGACACTAATATTAAGGGTTTTTCCCTTATTTTAATTAAATTGGCAGCCACTACTTTTTAATAAAATTATACTGATTTTTGTATATTTTTATTATATTTAATTCCAGGTAGAGTGTTATGATTATGACAATGATGGATCACATGATCTTATTGGAACATTTCAAACCACCATGACAAAACTCAAAGAAGCCTCCAGAAACTCACCTGTAAGTTACACCTTTGCAGTTATATAAACGTTATAGTTTACCTGCTTATTATTTTATGTTTTTCTTTGATTTAGCAATTAATTTATCATGTTTTTAATTCTATATTGCATTAAGCCTTAAAATCTTTTGTTTAATAGTCATCCATAATTCATACATGAGGTATGTGTCTTACTAAGTGGAGACCATGTAATGGTGACCAGCACTAAGTGAGGACTCCAAACTATAGGAAAGAAAGCAAAGACAATTACAGTGTCATCTCCAGGAGTGGAAGTAGACTTTCCTTTTTTATCTTGGAAGGGAAAACATCATAGTCCAGTGCTGGATGAAACCATGCTCTGCCCGCATAGGGAAGACAGAGCACAATCACCTTCAGTGGTAGGTATGAGTCCCCCATGGCTGGCTAAGCAGGGCAGATGTCCTGTGATCTACATTTGTACCCTTCCTGTGCCTCCATGGAAGGATTTCATGTCTTCCTGCAGAGTCTAAAATACTGATAATTAAGGGTCAGCCCAAGAGGCATTGATGTACAAGTAAACCATGGAGTAGTCATTGATTCTGAAGCCTGGAAAGGTTTTCATTGTGGGGTATCCACCCAGGAAAACTGCTCAGACATGGGTTTAAACTAATAGGAAGTCTTTGTTAGTAGCCCGGTGACTACACTGGGTTTTTGAAATCCCAGTGTGGCACTGAGCCTTTCTCAGTGAGAAAGCTTAAACCCCATGTTCAGGGTTGACATACTTCAGTTAACAAGAAGAGTTAACCAGAAGCAGAACTACAGGAGCCAAAAAGCAAGGTTAGTGCATTTAGAGACTTTCCCAAAACTATGGACTTTGATGAATTAGGTCTTTGTTTTAGTTTTGGCTGGTGGTGCTGTCTACTTGCTAATAAGCTTTATGGCTTGAATGGTACTTCCATCATGGAGTCAGTTGTGCTAAGGTCTGGGGGCCTGTTACACTTCCACAGACAACAGAAGCCCAGCACAGGCTGTAAGGAGTGTATCTTTTGGTAAGGAAATATCTTAGGCTCAAGATTCATGCACATGAGACTGCCATTCTTGTCAAGTTTTTATTTATATTAAAGTGTAATTTCTTATGGCCACAGGATTGCATTTCATGTATTTTCGTTTATTCTGTTCACTTTCTTTCCTTGGCATTTTTGTTTTTTGTTTTGTGTTGTTCAAAAAATTAACATTTACTTTCTTTTTTCTTTTTCTTTTGAGATTTGATTTTAAGGGAAAAGGTTCACTGAAATTCATTTTAGTAATTTGGCTATTGCTTGTAAAAAATTTACTATTTCATTTTCTCCTTCCATAGGTTGAATATGAATGCATAAATGAAAAAAAGAGACAAAAGAAAAAAAGCTATAAGAATTCAGGTGTTATCAGTGTAAAGCACTGTGAGGTCAGTAGTCCGTAGCCACCTGTAATGAGGTCACTTTCTGAGTTCTTATATCAGTGTGGATTTATATCAAACAAGTACTGACTCTAAGCAGCTGGAAATCACATGAGCATGTGATCATCTTGAGGGAAAGAACGGGATTTGAAAATCCCTTTCTTGAAAAAATCTTTCAAGTAACTGTGCTTCCAAGGTTTGACAACTTTTAATAGATATATGTACATATATTTATGTGTATGTGTATATATATGTTTTTTTTTTAATGTATATGAGTGTTTTGCCTGCATGTAGGTATGTATACTGTATGTGAGATGTGTGCACATGTGTGCAGTGATCTGTGGAGGCCAGAAGAAGGTGTTAGGTGTTCTGGATCTGGAATTACAAGATAGTTGTGAGTCTCCATGGGTGCTGAGAACTAGCCCATGTCCTCTGCGAGAACACTGCCTCTTCAGCACTGAGCCCGCTGAGAACCAGCCCGTGTCCTCTGCGAGAACACTGCCTCGTCAGCACTGAGCCCGTTGGCAACGTGTTGGCAGAGGATAAAGATTGATAAAGTTTTCTTCTGTCTGAGGAAGTGTGAGGTTGGAAATAACCCAGTACGTCTTCCTGGGTATAATTTCTTCATAAGATGTTATAAATGGTGGGGAAAGGCCACGTTTTTCCACACTGAAAGCATGTTTTTCCTTTAAAGCTTTATTACTAGATGCTTTTTAAAACTGTCAGTATATTAGACTTACTACATAAAACTTACAGTGACTACATTTCCCCTTTTGCCATTGGTATTCTAATCTTTTTTATTTTAGTTACATTGTGATGTCTTTTTATGTTCTTATTTGCATGTATTAGTTAACCATGATGGATTTTGTTATGACATTATCTCATACATGTATGTAATGCATTTTGCTCATATTTACCTTCCCCATTACCCTTTCTTGTCCTTCCTCTTCCCAACTAGTCTCCTTTTACTTTCATTCCCCCCTT
>CABHPQ010156700.1:0-19020 GCA_902168405.1 Peromyscus aztecus | reverse complement strand
TGTGTGTGTGTGTGTGTGTGTGTGTGTGTGTGTGTGTGTTACTCAATCAGTTTAATTAGGGTTATTTACAGGAGCATGAGTAGTAGCATACCAGTGGTGGTACCTGAAGAAAATGTCTCTCCATCAGCAGTCACTAACAGCCTGTGAATTCTCAGAAGGGACCTGACATCATGAACCCTCCCCCTGATATTTTAATCTTAATACTGCTGTGCTTAAGCTGTAGTAAAGTCTTTATAAGTCCTGACATTTCGGGGAGGAGTTCTGTATGCTCAAATGTGAGGTAAATTTCATGTATTTATGTCACGTCCTGGTCAGCTTACAAATTCTGAAATGCATATACCAAGGAGCCTTTTGTTTCTCTTGTGTAGTTGGAGAGTTCTGGTTATTTTTGTTTGGTTTATCAAGACAGGGTTTCTCAGTATAACCCAGGCTGGCCTTGAACTCAGAGATTTGCCTGCTACTGCCTCCCAAGTGCTGGAATTAAAGGTGTGTACCACCACCGACTGAGTTCAGCTTTAACATACATGTGTTTTGATTTTAGATTACTGTAGAATGCACATTTCTTGACTACATCATGGGAGGGTGCCAGCTGAACTTTACTGTAAGTAATACTGAGTTTTCTAGCATAGGTTGTTAGATATTGCCCCCCCAACCTCCCACCCCCGCTCCATTTTGCAGCATTCTTCTACTACCAAGCTGCCTTGTTATGAAATTTATACAATCTGTTTAACAGGATTTCCTCATGGACTGTCTAGGTTCATCATGGAGGGTTTTACTTAGTTGATGGGTTGATGAATAATTGCTCCCTCTTTAGAGAAAGCAGATATGCACAAACCAGTGGTTACCCTGCAGTAATTAAAGGAATAGAGAACAAACATGTAAAAACAACCCCTAAATATGGTCATTTCATGCAGTGATTCATGATTCTTCCTCTAGAAAAAGAAGTACAGGTTGTTTTCATGCTGAGGCCTGTTCAGTTATTTGTGGAAATGCTCTGGGCATTTGTTGGCAGTAGAGATTCTGGGATGATTTGGGACCTTGTCTCTTGAAGTTTTCTTGGACCTGGAGCTCAGGCAGCCCTGCCTTCTCTTTAGTAAGAACTGCTGTCTTGACAGGTGGGAGTGGACTTCACCGGCTCCAATGGTGATCCCCGTTCTTCAGATTCCCTGCATTACATCAGTCCTAATGGTGTTAATGAGTATCTGACTGCCATCTGGTCTGTGGGATTGGTAATTCAAGATTATGATGCGTGAGTATAACTTTGGAAATACTCAAGTACATGTTTCATAATTCCTTAGAAAGGGCACTTTCTGTTTCATCATTTGGTGTTCTAGTAGAGGTGGGAAGACGCCGGTGATAGAGCAGCATTCCTTCACAAATCTCTCATCTTTATTCCTTTGTTTCCCTTTGATCTTCACTCTTGCTGTAACTAGTTAGAATGTGTTGACTATAGCTTCTTCATTTAGTGGTTGATGGAGTCAGCAAGACTCATTTCTTTGATCTGATTTCCTTGGAGTTTTAATCAGGGGTAAGTTGTATATGTGATTAAAATCTAGATGACATAATCTTGTATACAGTAATAAAAATTGTTTCTTAGCATATATACATGTTCTTTGCAATAATTAAATTCTATGTATTTATTTATTTATTTATTTATTTATTTATTTTGAGAAAGGATCTCACTATTTCCCTCCTTGGCTTGGAACTCAGTATGTAGACCAGCCTGACCTTGAAAGCACAAAGGTCTGTCTACTTCTGCCTTGAAAGCGCTGGAATTAAAGAAGTGCATCACCACACTCTGCTGAAAATATTTTTTTAATTGGAGCTTTGACAAGGCTAAAGATCATCTTAACCTAATTGCTGCAAAGTATTCTGAATGAATTTTCAGTAGTTAGATTTTTGACTAGATTTGGAGACCTGGGTGTATTTTGAGTTGTAGGACCAGTACCTAGCCTGTGCAAAAACCTGGATTCAATTCTCAGTCATATGACTATTACTACTACTACTAATTATTATTATTATTATTATTAGAGATTTCTTATAACAGCTAGTATGTGCCAGAGATGATGAGTCACAGATGGCAATCAACAGGTCACCAAAGAGTCACTCCTGAAAAGGGTACCAGGCCAGAGTCATCTCACACATGAATTCTTAAAAACATGTAATTAACAAATTCAAACCTAAATGAGTGAATTTTAAAAATTTAGAAAGTATCTAGAGTTCAGAAAAAGGGGCAAATTCAGAATAAGAAAAAATCAACTTCTTACTAGTCAGCATCAACAAAATTATATTGTCAAATTAAACTAATGAAGTAAATTATATTCACTAAAAATTACAGTGAATAAAAGTCCCAGTACAAGTCATAATAAATGAATGGGATTTTTGTAAAATATCTCAGATTTTTAGTAAGGTAAACTAAAAATTGTACTGAAGAACTAAGAAGGAACCATGTTTAAATAGAGATCCTATGATAATGATGTGAAATGAATTTCTTTCACAATTAATCAGTTTAAATCAGAATTACACTAGAATCCTGACAAGTCTTAAAATTCTCTAGCTAGGAGTCAGAATCATCCAGACATTTTTCTAAAGGAAAGAAGGGAAGGAGAGGAAAAGGCAAGAGGAATTTGCTCTAGCAGTTTTCTTGTTTGGTTTTTGTTTTTAACTTTTGAAAGGATTTATTAATTTTACGTGCATGAGTGTTTTGCCTGTATGTGTGTATGCATACCATGTGTGTGCCTGGTGCCAGTGGAGGTCAGAAGGGGGTGGCATTATGAAGATTGTGAGCCACCATGTAGGTACTGGGAACCAAACCTGGGTCCTCTGCAAGAGCAATAAGTGCTCTTAATCTCTGAGTATCTCTCATCCCTGCTCTAGCAGCTTTTAAAATTTATTTTACAACTCAAGTATACAACTATACTTGACCAACTGAACCAAGCATATGGTAAGAAATAGAACTGTATGTACACATAAGTGAATTAAGTAAGAATTCTTATGGTAAGAAATAGAACTGTATGTACACATAAGTGAATTAAGTAAGGATTGTAACAACAACATAATGCATTAGAGTGGAATTTAAAGCCAGACATAGTGGTGCACATCTCTAATCCCAGCACTGGGGAGGCTGAGGCAGGTGGCATGTTGTGAGTTTGAGGCCAGCCTGGTCTACATAGTGAATTCTAGGACAGCGAAATCTACATAGTGAAACCCTGTCTCAAGACAAAAAACAAAGAATTGAATTTGAATCCACAATTCATACCTGCAAAGTATAAACCACACATTGTAAACCTGAAGTAGATACTCCTCAACAGAGCAGCCTAACAAAATAGCAGTAAGTTCAGGACTGTTCCGACGTTTTTGCCCTCCTCAATTGATAGATTCTATTCCTGGTGACAAGATCTCTGCTCTTCTTTAGATAGTAGGAAGAGGAGAAAGGGGCCCAGAAATGCATGTGTATTCCCTTTTAGGGCCATGACTCAGATGCTGCTGAAAAAAATCCTTCTCATATCTCCTTGGGCTAGAACCTAGCCACCTGATCTCTATTGCCTTTTAAAATAGGTGTGGTCACCACTTCAAGTGTCTGTTATTAAGGGAGGGAGTGCTGTTGTTGGGAAGAAGACGTTTCTGCTTCATATTCTACTTCAGAGTGCTTTTCACAATAATGAGAAGTTTGTTTGTTTGTTTGTTTGTTTGTTTGTTTGTTTATTTTGGTTTTTCGGGACAGGGTTTCTCTGTATAACTTTGCACCTTTCCTGGAACTCACTCTGTAGCCCAGGCTGGCCTTGAATTCATGGAGATCCGCCTGGCTCTGCCTCCCGAGTGCTGGGATTAAAGGCGTGAGCCAAGAAGTTTAATACCAAAAGTAAACTTGAAAATTTTTATGAGAAAAAAATATATGATTGGCTTATAATTTGCAATGTGCATGACTGGTAAGACAACAGAGGCTGAAATCTTGGAATAATTTGTATGTGTTCACATTTCTTAATACTAAAATCCATGAGGTTGGGTGGGGAGATGGCTTCAGTGAGTAAGAGTGCTTTCTGTGAAAGCAAGAGAAGCTTAGTTAGATCTCCAGCACCCTTAGAAAAGCTTACCCTGGCTATGTGTGCCTATAGTCAGTGTTGGAAGATGGAAGTGATAAAGGGGAAACTGGGAAATGATAGAGGAAATTCTGTGAGAGAATTTAAAAAGAAAACTGTGAAAGTTTCTAAACCACTTTAGAGACAGGCTACAGACTAGGAAAAATATTTTTGACATGACATGGGTTCAATCATTAATGGAAAATGAACCCCAAATGCTAAGAATTAATAATACAGGATGAGTGAGATGCTCAAGTGAAGGTGCTTCCACCAAGCCTGACACCTGAGTTGCCGTCTCTTCTCCACGTACATGCTGTGGCAAGCACGTGACCCCCTACGCACATAAGTAAATAAATGTAGTAAATACGGGTGAGCATACAAAGACTATTCTAGTAGAATACAGTACGTTCGGTGGTATTTTCTAGTAAGGCACATTAGCCATCCATCAGTGTGTCTCTGGGAGAATACCCATACCCTGGAAGTACCGACTCACATGTTATCTATTCAGGTCCACACTTTGTGTCCATAAACCACAGGCTCCAGATGGACATGTGTTTTCTTGCAGAAACTTGAGTTTTATAATAGATGACATTTTGCACAGTGTTTCTATGGTCAAATGTATGAATATTCACATCAGATGACATAAGTAATGCTATAAATAACCTCATTACTTGAGGCCTGGAAAAAAAAAAAAAAATGTGTTTTTTGTGTTTTTTTTTGGTTTTTTTTTTTTTTTTTTGGCTTGTTCGTATTTGTTCAGGGAAATAATGCACAAGGTTTAAATGGAAAGTAGTAGGTTATAAGATTTATTTTATTTATTTATTTAATGAGTATATGTGTGCGTGAGTGTATGTATGTGCACCTCATGTGTGCAGGGGCCTGTGGATGTCAGAAGAGGTATAGAATCCCCTGAACTGTATTTGCAGATGGTTGCTAGCCACCAAGTAGGTGCTGGGAAATTAGCCCAGGCCCTCAGCAAGAACAAGTGCTCTTAACCACTGAGCCATCTCTTGCCCCGTAAATTTTAATTTATGCTTCTCCGAGGCTTTAGGGTGGAGAGTGATAGAGGAACATACTGTACGTCCTCCCCTGGCTTCCATGGGTTCTACACAGGTGCACACACTCAGATAGATATCACACATGCATACCACACACACACAGCAAAAGAACCTGGAAGATATTTCTTCTTTAATACACAGAAAAACACTTAAAATGAGTGTTTTCCATGTTAGCATCAGCATTAATATAGGGAATGCTAGATAATTTTTTGTTTATAATTTTTTATTGCTTTGAATTTTTTAAATATAAACAAACTTTTTAGTGTGAGTAATATATTTTTTTTAGTAAAAATTGTTTGATTTGTTTTCTTTTCCTTTTTTAGTGATAAGATGTTTCCAGCTTTTGGCTTTGGAGCTCAGGTGCCTCCTCAGTGGCAGGTAATCTTTTTTTTTTTTTTAAACTTTTATTGATTCTTTGTGGATTTCACATCATGCATTCCAATCCTACTTATCTCCTGTACCCTTGCATCTTCCCTCTGCCTTGCATTCTCCCTCCTCCCCCAAACAAAACCAAATTTAAAAGAAAAACCAAACCAAACAAACAGTAGTAACAAAAAAGAGAAGCATCTCGTCATAGAAGCTGTAGTATGGCCTACTGAGTCACACAATTTACCCTTTAGTCCATTCATCTTTACTTGCAAGTGTTCATTGCCAGAGTCATTGGTCTGGCTCAAGATCTCTAGCCTCTGCTAAGCCACCAATAATGGGCTCTCACTGGGACTCCTCTTGGATATCCAGTTGCCCTGTGTTGTGGAGATCCTGCTGTTTTGGATCTATAGGTTTGTCCCCTTCACCTGCTCCAACAGTTCATAGATGAGGTGGATGTCGGGGTGGACCAACTCATAGCCCTGGTTCTGGGCCTGGGTGGTAGCTGGGTTGGTCATCTCACCACCTTTCCCTCGCTACCCAGGTGGCTGTCCAGCACTGCCCAGGCTAGTTACCCAGTGTGGCCAGCAAGAAGTGGGGCCAGTTCTCCTGCTCTTAGGTCCTCAGATCCAGGTCCAGGGCACCCACACTCACACAACTAGGGCCAGCTCTACTGTTTTGCCTGGGAGAGGTACAGGGCTCTCTCTCCTGATTGCTATAGGGCCTGGGGTCGGGGGCAGCTCTCATGCCTTCAGGCTCACCTGTACACGGACAGCAGGATCAGCTCTAGTGTGCTGTCCAGATGGGGTGCAGAGCCTACTCTTCTGTTGCTCCAGCTTGTGAGGGCAGGGCTAGTTGGTACTCTAGTGACCCCAGGGCCAGCTCTCGCTTTCAGAGACAGGAAGGATAGCAAGGGGTGGAGGCGGGAGGGCATCTTTCCTTCACACATGCCACTTCCTGATAGACAAGGTGGGGCAGGGCCAGTTCTGTTGCTCTCACACCCTCAAAGCTGGCTCACCTGTGTCCCTAACAACAGGGTGAGCTCTAATGTGCTGCCCAGGTGAGGTGCATGCCTGTGGTGAAGGGTGGGGCCGTCTTTCCTGAGTGCAGGATAGGGGCCAGGGGTGGGAGGATGATGGTGGAGGGGGCAGCTCTCTCCCCTGATGGGCGGGACCAGCTCTCTTGCTGTAGTATCCAGCAAAGGCCAGGGCCAGTGAAGGGTAGAACTGGCTCAACACAGCATGGTTCCAGTGACCCCTCCACTGTGCTAACACAGACCAGGGACATCATCACTGACTCCAGCTGCAATAGGACATGGTCCTTGGCAGCATCTTGGGCCCAGAAGTCACCATGGCCCTAGTGGCAGCATAGCCCTGGAGCACCAACATGGTCTCAGGTGACTGACCAGAACCTGGGTGTCTGCAGAGCCCTCAGTGGTAACTGGAACTATGGACATCACCCCAGACTCCAGCTGCTGTAGGGCCACAGACCCAGATGTGGCTCTAGGCTGCAGCCTGGGTCTGAATGCCTCCATGGCCCCAGGTGGCAGCACCAGCCACCCAAATGAATATGGCCCCAGCAGTAGCATGGTTCTTGGACACTGACATGGTCTCAGGTGGCTGAGTAGACCCTGGTCATTCGTTTGGCCCTTGGTAGTAACAGGAGCCACAGACATCAACTCAGACCCTGGCTGCTGCAGGGCCACGGATCCAGACATGGACCTTAGCAGCAACCCTGGGCCAGATGACACCACAGCCCTTGGACACACTCATGGCCACAGGCATCTGTGTGGTCGTGGCTGGCAACATGGGCCACAGACATCAATACAGACCCCTGGCTGTGATAGGACACAGACTCAGACGTGAGCCTAGGCAGGAGCCTGGGCCTGGATGTCACCACAGTCCCAGGTGGCAGTGCAGGCCACTGAGAGTGGCATGGCCCCCATGGCAGTGTGGCCCCTGGACACCAATATGACCTTAGGTGGCAGCTCAGACCCCTGGCATCAGCACAGCCTTCAATGGTCTCGGGAGCCATGGAAATCAACACAGACCCTGGCTAAGCCAGGGCCATGGACCCAGATATGGCCCCAGGTGACAGCACTGGCCACTCCAATTGGCTTGGCCCTGACAGCAGCACAGCTCTTGGACACCAACATGGTCAGAGGTTGTGGCCTAGACCCTGGGCATCGGTGTGGCCCTCCATAGCATCACAGACCAGGGACATCAACTCAGACTCTGGCTGTGGTAGGATCATGGACCCAGACATGGTCCTCAGCTGCAGCCAGGGCCAAGATAGCACCGTGGCTCCAGGTGGCAGTGCAGGCCACCCAGATTGGTATGGCCCCTGCAACAGTATAGCCCTCAGACACCAACATGGTTCCAGGTGGTAGCCCAGACCACAAGCCTCCTCATAGCCATCAGTGGCAACAGGAGTCACAGACATCAACTCAGGCCGCCTCAGCTGCTTCAGAACTCAAAGACATGGCCCTTGGCTATAGCTTAGATACCAAGTCACCTTGGATCCAGGTGACTAGCAAGCCATTCACGTGAGCCTATTCCTCACTGCCTTCATGTCTTCAGATCTGCCTCTCCCTCTTTTCATTTCCCTACCCTGTACTGGCTAACCATAATGGTGCCTAACCATCCTGGCGTCATGGCTCTTGATGGGGTCACAGGTGGCACATGGTTGAGTCCTACCTGCCCCGGCTCAAGGCATGGTGCACACCTGTTGCTTTTCTTCTGACATGTCTGAGCCTAGAAACCTTGGGCGGCACTTGGTATGATCGTGCCAGACCACCCGGTGCCAGAGGCACTGGGCAGGCTCTTAGTTGATTGTGCCCCTCCAGACCACGAAGTCTGGGGTGGAGCCATCTGTGTCCTCCATTGGCTCAGGCCTGGAAAGGGCTGAGCTGCCAGGAAGCCTCCTTTTAAAGCTTTATTCTGGACTAGCAAACAGGCCTCACCAGCCCTTTTTTCTTTTGACAGGTATCTCATGAATTTCCAATGAACTTTAACCCATCTAACCCCTACTGTAATGGTAAGTAAAGCCAAGAAGCTAAACATGAAGACCACCTCACTACCATCTTAGGAGTAGGTCACTAAAAGTCATCATAAAAATAAAAGTATTTTCACCTGTAAATTGACTATAAAATAAACTTCCCATAAGTGAGTAGTTCAGTATTAAAGACTCTGGAGAAAACGTTTGGAGAAGCACTCACTCTTCTCAAGTGAAAAGTGTCAGTCTTCACATTTCTTACTGCTTGCACAGTATTCACTCAGTAGCTAGGACAGTGACGAGAACAGGTTGCTGAGCTCCTAGCACAGCTCTGTAGACAGCAGGAAGCTGGTGTTTGTCTTTTATTTCACTTTTTACTTTATACTTCAGATGCACAAGTGCTTCCTCTTTAAAAATAATTTTTTGAAAAATCAGATTGAACAACCAACCTGCAATACCAAGACTCCTACTAAATTATGTAAGACTGAATGTTTTGGGGGAGGAAAGGTAGGTGTGTGTTTGTGGTTGGAGATATTACTTAAAATTCTATATTCTAAATTGATACCCTGCGGAGGGTCCCCCTTTTTTTTTTTTTTTTTAAGAAGGTCCCTTTTAACATCTACGAAGTGCATAGTAGCTTCTAGAGACAAAGAGTATTTATCTTTGTAAATACTCACAGGTTGGAAGAGCACAGGGCTACTTCTGGGGGTGGTTTCTTCTTTGTTCTAAGATACCTTTCCTGTACTAATTAATTCAGTATTCCTTTGAGGCACTTTTAGTGCATGGTTGTGACCATTTTTATGTCTAGATATTTGTAATTGATTTTCTTTTTAAAATGTGCTTTTGTTAGTGTGTTAATTTTGGTGTCTGATTTTATTTATTTGTAAGGTTTTTATGATAAAGTTTATAAAACCATTTATTATTAAAATAAAATAAAGAAATGTCCTTGGTGCTTATCAGAAATTGGAATTGTCTTTGGAATATAACTTATGTCATATGACAACTCATTCTAGAAGTTTATTGCTCTATAAGTAGTGTGAACCCATCCTTGGTCTGCTCGTCAAGCAAACAGCCTTTTCACTTTAGGTATATAGTCTGGAAAAACAACCAGTTTGGTTGTAGATTACAGATATACTATATAGAAAAGGGAAGGACTTAAGACACCAAAGTTAACTTCCCTTTTTAAAAAGACATCATTGAGCCTAGTTGCCTAGAAATGACATTTCACTTATTGCTTTAATGCAAGGAAGGATTTCAGTATAATTCAGTTTTAAGTGAGTAGTTGAAGACTTTATATTTGTGAAGAGAGGAAATTGTTAAAACCTTCAGGGTACAAAGCAAGCATAATAATACAAATGGAGAAAATCCTTCTGTCGTTGTCAGTGTTCTATTGGTGTGAAGAGACACCATGACCATGGCAACTCCTAGAAAAGAAAGAAAGCATTTAGTTGGGGCTTGCATAGACTTTCAGAGTTCAGTCCATTGTCCTCATGGTGCGGAGCATGGCTGTGTGTAGGCAGACATGGCAGCTGAGAGTTCTACATTCAGATCTGCAAGTGGGAGGAAAAGAGACTGGGGTTGGCACGGGCTTCTGAAACCTCAGACCCCACCCCAGTGACACTCTTCCTCCCACAAGGCCACACCTCCTCATCCTTTCACATGGAGACCAAGCATTCAAATCTGTGAGCCTGTGGGGGGCATTCTTGTTCAGACCACCACAACTATCGTTGCTGAAGTTATATGCTCAGGTTTTCTACAGTGAATTCCATTGCAGTTAGTGATGTTGCTAGCTATGGTTAATATTGTTCTTATTACTGTTAGACTAACTCCTAGTTAAACTGTCAGTTTATACGTGTAAAGTCACATCTCTGTGTGAATTATTCTCACAGGTTACTTGCTCATGGCTACTTGTTTCTAAGTTCAACATGACCTAAAGGAGTTTCTTGGAACTCTTAAATTTTAAGAGGAGAGAATTGGTGTTTCGTTCTTGTCCTTGATCTAAAGCAAGAGACCTGTTTTTGTTGAAAAGTTTTCTACAGGGCTGAAGAGATAAGTCAGTGAATAACAACACTTTCTATACAAACATGAGGACCTGAGTTCAAATCCCAGCCACCCATGTAAAAAGCTGGGTATGACTGCACATTCCATTAACCCCATTGGAGGGCACAGACAGGTAGATCTTGAAAGTTCACTGGTTAGTCAGCTTAACCAAAGTGGTTCGTATGATAACCTGTTTTAAGGCAGAAGATGGAGAGCAATGGAGGACACCTGACACCTTGTTATGGTGTCTCTATGGCGTGCACAGGTGTACATACCTGCACAATCGCTTGTGTGTACCATACATACACACCACACATATACACTACACACAAACGAGTAAAAATTTAAAATGCACTAAAGTAAGAAAATAAAACTTCAAAATACACTATAAACAAGTATCTATGGTTTCAAAACATAGTGCAGGGAGTTCTTTTGGTATTTGTAGCATTTGCCTATATCCTAAACTAAACATTGAGGACAGAATCAACATACCTAGGATACTCATTTGTAGACAGCTTTTCACCAGGATACTAGCCGGCTCACCAGGCCATGCTGTTTTAACAGAAATATCTCTACACCTCAGTGACTTACAGTGGCACATCTGTGCCTTACTCGTTTGACTTGTAGCTAGATCACAGCTGTTTTCCACATTTCTTTTTTAGTTTATTTTTATAAGATAGGTCTTGCCATGTAGTTCAGGTTATAAACTTGGCATCTTCCTACCTCAGTTTCCTGAGTCCTAGGATTGTAGATGTAACACCTCACCCAGCTCTCCTAAGTTTCTTAGTCTGGGACTCAGCCTGAAGGGCCAGCTCTTTCACCTGCTGGTCCTGTGACCCAGGAACAGAGTACAAGAACTAGAGAAAACAGGCAGTGGTTCTTAAAGCATCTGCTTAGATGCGGGGGTGGGGGTGGGGGTGGGGCCCTGTCCACTTACATGCATTGAATCATATAGAGCCCTGTTCAACTTGCTATTAATAAGACTGGCAGGCCCAACTGTTTACAGTTTCTACAGAAAAATGCAAGAAACAGCCCATGTGAATATTAAAACTAATGCTGTCCACTATACCATGCCTGACCCTTACTTGTATTGCCTAATTGTTTAGAACAATCAGCCTTATAACCTTATTTTTTATAGAACTTTGATCACATGTGCAAATGAGTGTTCATCTCATTAATTTTTTCTTTCTGATTAACAGTTGTAAGATGCTGTACTTTTTTCATCAAAAACACATCAAAGTTAAGCATAAATATAAGTCCCATCTGAGATGAAAATGCATGCTTTCTGCTTGGAGAGGCTGTGTTTGTAGCTTTTTAGAATGAAGCATAACCATGAAGAACTCTTGAATGTGAAACTTTTCCCTAGTCAAAGCACTTTTTGTTGTTGTTTTCTTTTGTTTTGTAGTTGTGATAGGGACTCACTATAGTCAAGGTGATTTTGATACTTCCACCACAGTCTCCCTAGAGCTAGGATAACAGCTATTATTCACCAGACTTGATATGTATATAATTGTGCTTCCCAGTACTGTGGGCTAACAAATTATATTTGGGGATTTTTAATACTACTTTCTTTGATCTAGGAATCCAAGGCATTATAGAGGCTTATCGGACCTGTCTTCCTCAGATAAAACTCTATGGACCAACTAATTTTTCTCCAATTATAAATCACGTGGCCAGGTTTGCAGCTGCAGCCACACAGCAGCAGACAGCATCTGTAAGTGCTCTAGGCTCAGGAACAAAAGGGTGTGGTTGGTACTTCTTCCTGGTTGCCATACTGTTGTTTATTGAGTTTGTCAGGATACTAAATCAAGAGGGAAAAGTGATGATATAATCAGCATTGGTTTGGGAGAGGTATCTGTTGCTACTAATGATCACTAAAACAAAATAATGCTTGCATTTGTGAGTCTTTTCTCTGACTTTGGAAGTAATTTGTTTAGATTCTACCAAAGGGAGTGGGGGCAATTAATTAACTTTTAGAAACATACTTCATGTGAAGGCCTTTGAATACTTTTATCAGTTGCTGGTATTATATCACTTAACTATACTACTGAGGCTTGAATTAGTTGATCATTACCAGTCCGATGTTGGGCACCAAATCTCTCATGCTGTAATATATTTAGAAGTAGGGACAGGGATCATGGGAACCCTGTTGTGCAGGTGTTGAAAAAGTTAAACAAGATAATTCATGTAAAGTGCACAGTGCCTGGATCAGAGAAAACACTCCCATACTTATAAGTTACTGTCATAAATCTTATTCCTGTCCGAGATTTAACTGGCCCAAAAAATGAAATGACAACTTTATGTGACATTTTATTGCTCTGGAAAGTTTCATCAAAAAAGAAAAAAAAATTTGTAAAGTGTAGCTTGAGTTTTCCTGCCTGGCCCACGGTCAGGATAAATCTCTTTCACCTGCCAGTCCCACAGCCGCTCAGACCCAACCAAGTAAACACAGAGACTTACATTGCTTACAAACTGTATGGCCGTGGCAGGCTTCTTGCTAACTGTCTTTATATCTTATATCAATCCATTTCTATAAATCTATACCTTGCCACATGGCTCGTGGCTTACCGGCATCTTTACAAGCTGCTTGTCCTGGTGGCGGCTGGCTGGCAGAGCCTCCCTCTGCCTTCCTGTTCTTTTTATTCTCTCTGTTAGTCCCGCCTACACTTCCTGCCTAGCCACAGGCCAATCAGTGTTTTATTAGCAACACATTTGCCATACAGAACATCCCACAGCAGTAAAGCATCTGTTTTAGCCAGGCAGATAATCCTTCTGCAGAAGTTTTGGATCTGTTGAGACTGGGCTTCTCATCTGCTCCCTTGCTCCAGTCTTTGACATGTTTAGTGGTTCAGTTTAATGAGTGTTTATTCCTCTGATTACTTGAAAGGTTTCTCTTCAACATTTAGATGTCTTCTGAGTATTTTTTCAACCTATTCTGTGGTGTGTTGCATTTGTAATGAATCTTCAGTTTTTATAAGAGTTGATCCTTGTCATCAGAGAATTCCAGAATATTTTATGCAGATGGTATCCTAGATGCAGTCTGGGAGTGAAAATGAGTGAGACAAATGACTCATTAACCTAGATCACTCCTTTTACTATCTGACCTTCACCTGCTCAGTGGACATGTTTTATTTTTTGGCAGCAATACTTTGTGCTCTTGATCATCACGGATGGCGTGATCACAGACCTTGATGAAACCAGACATGCTATCGTCAATGCTTCCAAACTGCCCATGTCTATCATCATCGTGGGAGTTGGGGGAGCTGACTTCAGTGCCATGGAGTTTCTGGATGGTGATGGGGGAAGTCTCTGCTCCCCAACAGGAGAGGTGGCCATAAGAGATATTGTTCAGTTCGTGCCTTTCAGACAGTTCCAGAATGTGAGTACCATTCTTTCTGACTTAAACCCAGACCTTCAGGATGCTTTTGCTTTTGCGTGTGAGAGGTTTGATTTGATTGGGCATTTCTGTATCTTTTGTGCTTTTGCTATGATAGTATGGTAAACTTAAAATGAAACTGTTATGATTATGTTAAGATTTTTTTTTGTTACTTTTGCATTAATTACTTCCTCATGGTTGTGAAAAGTTACCTGGAAAGACAACTGGAGGAAGGAAAAGCTTCCCTTGGCTCGTGGTCCATTATGGTGGGAAAGGCATGGCAGGAGTTTGGGCCAGCTGGTCACAGTACATCCACAGTCATGCAGAGAGGATGAATTTGGGTGCTGCCTTACTTCGGGGTTTTATTGCTGTGATAAAACACTATGATCTATAGAAACATGGGGAAGAAGTTTATTTTGCTTATACTTTCTTATCACAGTCCATCATGCAGGGAGATAACCTGGAGGCAGAAGCTGAAGCAGAAGCCACAGGAATGCTGATTATTGGCTTGCTCAGCTTGCTTTCTTATAGAACCCAGGATACCAGCCTAGGGGTAGCACCACCTACAGTGGGCTGGACCCTCCAATATCAATCACTAATTGAGAAAACGTTCTGTGCTGGGTGGTGGTGGTGCATGCCCAGCACTCGGAAGGCAGAGGCAGGCAGATACCTCTAAGTTTAAGGCCAGCTTGGCCTACAGAGCAAGTTCTGGGATGCCGGGATTACACAGAAAAACCCTGCCTTGAAAAAAAAAAGAGAGAGAGAGAAATAGATAAAGACAGAGAGAGAGAAAAGAAGAAAGAAAGAAAGAAAATGTTCTTCAGGCTGTCTACAGCCCAATCTTACAGAAGCATTTTCTTAGTTGAGCTCCCTCCTCTCAGATAACTCTAGCTTATATCAAGTTAACATAAAAAAAAAAAAAAAAAAAAAAAAAAACAGCCAGCTTAGATGCTCAGCTCAATTTCTCTTTACTTAGTCCAGGACTCTGATGCATGGAATAGTACCACTCATACTCAGGGTAGGTCTACTCATTCACTCCAATTAAATTGCTCTGGGAACAGAGATAGGGCCAGAAGTTTATGTCCTAGGTGATTCTGGATCCTATTGAATGAATAATCAAAATAAGCTACACTTTGTAACAACAGAAAAACAAATCACTAGCCAAACCTCTAGGAGAATGTCTGCTTGAAGAAAAGCTCTTAGAAGCAGGGTATGTTAATACATCTTTAGTTCTCTCACTCTAAGACCAGTTTGGACCATGTAGTGAGTTCCAAGCTGTCTAGAGTCCCATAGAGAGACTCGTCTCAAAAATAAAAAAAAAATAAAATAAAAAATCTCTTAGAAGCTTGGTCCAGTGTTAATACCTTGTAGACTATTTTAGGATCACAGCCAAGAATTATATAATTACGATTCATCACCACAGGGAGCCAGGGAGCCCTTATGTTGTGCCTTTGTTGGTGCATCTACTTCCCATCTACACCTGTGCCTCCTTAGCCCATGGAAACCACTAAACTGTTCATTTCTATAATCTCATAAGTTCAGGAATTTACATAAATATTTGGGTAAGATGGTACATGCCTGTAGTAACAGCACATGGGAGGCAGCAAGTGTGAATTTGAGGCCAGTCTGGGCAGCTTGGAGAGATACTATCTCAGAAAACAAACAAGTAAACACAAATTTTACATAAATGGAATCACACTGTAGATGAACTATAAGGCTGGCTTTTTTCTTCCTGCATGGTTCTTCTTAGAGTCACCCAGGTTACTGCATGCATTGCTCCTTAGTTTTGTTTGAGTTTTGAATTCTTGAGACAGTTTCAGTCAGGAATTTCCAGTGTAGACTAGGATGACCATTTTGAGAGGAACATGGAAAAACTTAATGTATAATGCTATATGAAATATAGTCTTTTTTTTGAGGAAATATAGTCTTATATCACATATATAAAAAACAAAAATAGAAACCCATATGTGAATATTTTAGCAGCTTTATGCATAATAAATAAAAGCTGGAAACAACCCAGATGTCCCTCAAGAGGTAAGTGATGAAGGAAACTATGGTACATCTATAACATGGGATACTTATGAATAGACTTTAAAAACAGTACCTGGCGCTTTTGCAAAGGCTGATATGAAGGCTTTACATGAAGGTTGCTTGGGAAAATAAGCATTCAGAATCAGTTCTGTTTAAACTCATGTCACTCCTGTAATTATAGACTGTGTTTCATATAGCATTATACATTAGATTTTTATATGCTCATTCCAGAATGGTGACTGATACCCAAAACGCCTTTTAAAATTCTTTTATAGTATTACTAGAGCTTATAGGTAATTAAAATGGGGATTGCATTTAGTAGTCATGAGAATGACTAATAAACTCTTTGTATGACTAACAAAGTCTTTAGGCACAAATAGAACAATCTTTTAACATGACTTTCATATAGACTTTCAATAAGAGGAAAAAGTTAAAGATACATTTAAAAAAATAGGCCATGCATGTTAGCACACACCTATAGTCTTATCACTAAGCAAACAGAGGCAGGAAAGATATCAAGATCACTCGGGAGGCAGAGGCAAGCAGAACTCTGTAAGTTCAAGGCCAGCCTGGTCTACATAGTGATTTCCAAGCCAGCCAGAGCTATATAATATATAATATATATATATATATAAAAATATATATATATATTGACCCTGCCTCAAAAAATAGGAGCCATAGCAACAGCAGAATTATCAAATATGAAATGGATGGCACCAAAGAACTTGACACATATTAGCAATGATAATAATGGCAATTATAAATAACATTGATTATTTTCCCCATATTATGTGGACTGTTCCCAATGTACAAGCCTAGAGGTTGGGAATTTCCACATTTTAATGACTGCTGAGTTATCTGTAATCTTTTATCATATAGCCAGTATATCAGCCAAATATGGTTGTGTATACCTGGCAATTCCAGCACTTGGTAGGTAAAGTCAGGAGGATGGAGAGTTCAGGGTCATACTTGACTGTATAGTGAGTCCAAGGCCAGCTTGAGCTACAAGAGACAAACAAATAAGCAAGCCAGCAAATCTCCAGTTGGTAATAGTAACTCTGATTTTGTTTTTCTTCAAGGCTCCAAAAGAAGCTCTTGCACAGTGTGTCTTGGCAGAGATTCCCCAGCAGGTGGTGGGCTACTTCAACACATACAAACTCCTTCCTCCCAAAAACCCAGCTGTGAAATAGAAGGAGCCAAGACAACTCCAGGATTCATAAGCCTCGTGGAGCAATGCCATCTCTTATGCAGAATGATATATCTTATCTACCTTATGTGCTTTTCACCCCCAGTGTTCCTGATATAAACCCAACTTTTTGTACGTATTTTATTTGTTTAAAGCACACGTTTTATACTTTTTGAAGAGGACAGTAGCAAATCCATCTCTGCTTCATAAATTCAGTGATTGTTAGTGATGTCTAGAAATTCTAAGAGTGCTATTTGGAATTGAATTTAATGTGGGAAAAGTGGGGATTTGTTGGTTTGTTGTCTACTTTCTATAATGAAAATGCCGTTTTTAAATGTTGTCAGAGCGAATGAGGAATTACAGGATGATGTAGTTTGTAGGTTGCTATACTGTTTGTAGTAAATATCTTGCAAGCCAAAGTCTGTATTTGTGACTGAGAGAGCTCCTTAAAACAAGTAGTACTGAATTTGTACCTGTGACTTTGTATTTGTCCCTTTCCATGCTGCAATGATGCATTATACAAAACTGTTTTCACATGGGTCTTCATGAAAAGCAGGAGCTTACTCAGTTTTTAAAATGTACAATCAACCAATGGAAAGATCCTTGTAGACAAGACAGTTTTGCCTTTTGAAATCTCTTCTTTTCACTGTGAACTATTGCACACAACATGGTCAGGTTTGGCCTTTCTTTTACTGAGTAAACAAGACATCCTTCTGTGGAAGTGCAGATGACAGGTCATTCCAAGAGTCTACAAGACTAGGTCAGTGTAAGGTAACTAAGTGATTGGGATTGCTTTGTCCATTAAAGCTGTGAGGACCAAACATTTAAGATGAAAATTCACAATTGTAGGCTAGGCATGGTGGCACATCATGCTAGAGCTTGGGAGGCAGAGGCAGGAGAATCATCAGAAGCCAACCTGCCTACACAGTGAGTTCCAGGTCAGCCAGCTACACAGTAAGAAGATGTTTCAAAATAACAAAGAAAAATAGATAATTGAGAAATCCATTTCTTCTATCTAATGGCATAATTGGGAGAGGTCATTTTTATTCTTTTCTTGCTATGATCCTGTGCATTGATTTGTATAAATTTTTTTTTAGATATTTTTGCCTTTTAAAATGGTATTTTTGTTTTCTTTAAACATATAGTTCATTATTTATTAATCAAAATTCCATTTTTCATTTCAATAATGTACTATTTACGTTCAGAGTGGATTCTGTTAAGCATAAAACTTGATACAGGATTTAAAAAGAAAAAGCAACGCACACAAACAATACCCTTTTCTAACTGCTACATTTAAATAGTGTGGACTTAGTATGCTTGTTTTGAAGAATAGAATTATCTCACCTCTACCCTTTGAAACATACTGCTTCCTGAGCACCACATTTTTGGAATAGATTCTGTAACATTTGCCTGAAACTCTCGATGTCAAATACTTTGCCTGTCTATGCAGTGGCAAATCATCACTAACAATTTAACATTTAGAATTGTGTGTTTGTCACAGTCTAGCACTAGTCAGCGTTCCTGAGTCCCTCTACTGCTGCCTCTCTTTGTTCTCTGCAGGCTTCTCAGAAAGAGCTTGTTGGTGAGGTCTGGCTCAAAGAAGGTCTGTTTGTCTTGTTTGCCTAGCCTAGTGAGCAGATGCCTCCTTCCCACCTGGGTAGCTGGCATCTTGGTATGTGCTATTAACCTGAGGCAGTGCACCTCTGTAGCAGGGTTTCTTAAATTTATTTTTGAGTCATTTCACTCAAGACATTTTTATGCAACCCCAGTTTTATAAGCATTTAAGATAGGTATAAAATCAAATATTGCAAGTAAATCAAATGAAATTTATTTTAGGGGCCTGGAAAGATGGCTCAGGGTTCAGAGCATATATTACTCTCAGAGGACTTG
>CABHPQ010156699.1:0-35051 GCA_902168405.1 Peromyscus aztecus | reverse complement strand
ATAGAAAAATCCTTTTTTAAACCTTTACTATTGACATGATGTTTTTTTTATGAAATTCTGAGGCCTCCAGCACATTTCCTATCAATAATTTATCAGTCTCATCATTACCTTTTGCTAGAGGGCCTGGCAGACCAGTATGGGATCGAATGTGAGTTATATATAAAGGATGACTCCTTTTCCTGATTGTATCTTGTAACTGAATGAATAGTGAAGTTAATTCTGAAGCATGAGGAATAAATTCTGCAGTCTCAATATGTAATACTACTCTTTCAGCATACTGAGAGTCAGTAACTATGTTGAGAGGTTCTGAAAAATCCATTAATACCAACAGAATAGCATACAATTCTGATTTTTGAACTGAATTATAAGGACTTTGAACCACTCTACTTAAATTTTCAGATTTGTAACCTGCCTTTCCCTGTTTGGTGGATAATCTTTTTGATGTATTCTTGGATTCAGTTTGCCAGTATTTTATTGAATATTTTTGCATCAATGTTCATGAGTGAAATCATTCTGTAATTCTCTTTCTTTGTTGAGTCTTTGTGTGGTTTGGGTATCAGGGTGACTGTGTCTTCATAGAAAGAATTTGGCAATGTTCCTTCTGGTTTGTTTTTTTTTTTTTTGTGTGTGTGTGTGTGTGTGTGTGTGTGTGTGTGTGTGTGTGTGTGTAATACTTTAAAGAGTATTGGCACTAGCTTTTCTTTGAAAGTCTGGTAGAATTCTGCATTAAAACCACCTGGCCCTGGGCTTTTTTGTTGTTGGGAGACTTTTAATGACTGCTTCTATTTCTTTAGGGGTTATTGGTCTATTGAAATTGTTTTCTGATCTTGATTTAACTTTGGTGAGTGGTATCTACCAAGAAATGTGTCTATTTCTTTTAGATTTTCCAGTTTTGTGGAGTACAGGTTTTTGAAGTATGACCCAATAACTCTCTTGATTTCCTCATTGTTTGTTGTTATGTCCCCCTCTTAGTTTCTGATTTTGTTAATTTGTATATTATCTCTATGCCTTTTAATTAGTTTGGATAAGGGTTTATCTATTTTCTTGAAGAATGATTTCTTTGTTTCATTGATTCTTTTTATTGTTCTCTTTGTTTCTATTTTATTGATTTCAGCCCTCAGTTTGATTATTTCCTGCCATCTATTCCTCTTGGGTGTATTTGCTTCTTTTTGTTCTAGAATTTTCAGTTGTACTGTTAAATCGCTAGTATGAGATCTCTCCAGCGTCTTCAAGAAGGCACTTAGTGATATGAACTTTCCTCTTAGAACCACTTTCATTGTGTCCCATAGGTTTGGATATATTGTGCATTAATTTTCATTGAATTCTCAGAAGTTCTCTCTCTCTCTCTCTCTCTCTCTCTCTCTCTCTCTCTCTCTCTCTCTCTCTCTCTCTCTTCCTTGACCCAGTAGTCACTCGGTAGAGAGTTGTTCAGTTTCCATGAGTTTGTAGGCTTTCTGTTGTTGATATCCAGTTTTAATACATGGTGATCTGATAAGATACAGGGGGTTATTTCAATTTTTTTTTGTATCTGTTGAGACTTTCTTTGTGGCCAAGTATATGGTCAGTTTTGGAGAAGGTTCCATGAGGTGCTAAGAAGAAGGTATATTCTTTTGTGTTTGGGTGAAATGTTCTGTAGATATCTGTCAAGTCCACTTGAGTCAATGTTTGTCAGATCTATTATTTCTCTGTTTAGTTTCTGTCTGAATGACCTGTCCATTGGTGAGAGTGAGGTGTTGAAGTCTCCTACTATTATTGTGTAGGTTTTGATGTGTGATTTAAGCTTTAGTGATGTTTTTTATTTACAAATGTGGGTGCCTTTACATTTGGGGCATAGATGTTCTGAAGTGAGACATCATCTTGGTGGATTTTTCCTTTGATAAGTATGAAATTCACTTCTCCATCTCTTTGGATTAATTTTTATTTGAAGTCTATTTTATTAGATATTAGGATAGTTATACCAGCTTTCTTCTTAGGTCCATTTGATTGGACAATCTTTTTCCAATTCTTTATTTCTGAGGTAATGTCTGTCTTTGATGTTGAGGTGCATTTCTTGTATACAGCAGAATGATAGATTCTGTTTTTGTATCCATTCTGTTAGCCTGTGTCTTTTTATTGGAGAATTGAGTCTTTTGATATTGAGGGATATTAGAAACCAATGATTGTTTTTTTTAAGATTTATTTATTTATTATGTATACAATGTTCTGTTTGCATGTATTTCTGCAGGCCAGAAGAGGGAGCCAGATCTCATTACAGATGGTTGTGAGCCACCATGTGGGTGCTGGGAATTGAACTCAGGACCTCTGGAAGAACAGCCAGTGTTCTTAACCTCTGAGCCATCTCTCCAGCCCCCAATGATTGTTAATTCCTGTTATTTTGTTGGTGTTGGTAGTGTGTGTGTGCGTGTGCGTGCGCGTGCGTGTGCGTGTGTGTGTGTGTGTGTGTGTGTGTGTGTGTGTTTCACTTCTTTGGTTTTTACTAGTGTGGGATTATTTACTGCCTGTGTTTTGGTGGGTGTAGTTAACTTCCTGGGATTGGAGTTTTCCTTCTAGTATCTTCTGGAGGGCTGGATTTGCAGATAGATAGTGTTTAAATTTGACTTCGTTTTTTCCATCTATGGTGATTGAATGTTTTACTGGGTATAGTAATCTGGGCTGGCATCTGTGGTCTTCTAGAGTCTGCAGCACATCTGTCCAGTCCCTTTTGGTTCTTAGAGTCCCTGTTGAGAAGTTGGATGTGATTCTAATAGGTCTGCCTTTATATGTTACTTGGCTTTTTTCCTTTGATGCTTTTAATATTCTTTCTCTACTTTGTATACTTAGTGTTTTGATTATTATGTGGTGTGGGGGTTTTCTTTTCTGATCCAGTCTTTGGTGTTCTGTAAGCTTCTTGTACCTTTATAGGCATGTCCTTCTTTAGATTGAGAAAATTTTCTTCTATGGTTTTGTTAAATATATTCTCTGGGTTTTTGAGCTGGGTTTCTTCTTCTTCTATTCCTATTATTCTCATGTTTGATCTTTTCATAGAGTCCAAGATTTCCTGGATGTTTGGTGTTAGGAATTTTTTAGATTTAACATTTCCCTTGACTGATGAATCTATTTCCTCTATCGTGTCTTCAACACCTGAGGCTCTCTCTTCTATCTCCTGTATTCTGTTACTGATGCTTGCATCTGTAGTTCCTGTTCCCTTACCCTGATTTTCCATTTTCAGGATTCTTTCTGTTTTTGTTTTCTTTATTGCTTCTATTTCCATTTTCAGGTTTTAAACTGTTTCCTTCACCTGTTTGTTCTTGGCTTTCTTGACATTCTTTTAGGGATTTATTGATCTCATCCAATTTTTTGTTTGTCTTTTCCTCAATATCTTAAGGGGATTTTTAAAATTTCCTCTTTAAGGGCCTCTATCATCTTTATAAAGTTATTTCCAAGGTCATTTTCTTGTGCTTCAGCTGCGTTGGATTGTTCAGGTCTTGCTGTCATTGGATAGCTGGGCTCTGATGGTGCCACATTGCTTTCTGTTATCAATTATGTTCTTACACTGGCATTTAGGCATCTGGATTTGTGATGATTATAGGTCTAGGTATTGATTCCCCTGTTTGTCTTTGTTGGATGGGTGTTTTGTTCCTTGGTTTCTCTTTCCTCTCTGGTCTTCTGGCCTAAATGGCCAAGGATTCTGGTGATTAGTGAGTCTTCAGGTCCAGTATGGTGTCTCCATGGGGGTTTGGGGGGCCCGTGGTCCCTAGATCCAGCCTGACCTCTGGTAAAGCCACATTGTAGAGCAGGATGTGGACTCCTGGCAAGGAGGTGAGTCTGGAGATGTTGGGCAGCCTTAAAGGGGTTTGGTGGCCTGTGGGTGGTATTTTACCTGGGGTCTCTAGGACCAACCTGGCCTTTGGTAAAGCTACCAGGTCTGTGGGCCCTAATGTGGAGCCCAGGGGAGGAATTGATTGCTTATTATTTTTGAGATCCCACATTTAGTGAATTGACCCACTGTTGGACTGTCAAAGAAACTTTGATATAGGGGACTTTTCACAAAGGCGCACACTGTGAAAGCAGCAGTGGTAGAGAAACAAGATGTTACCTGGTGCCAGGCACGTGGGAGGTGCTACTTGCCAGTGGTTTGAATTTGTTGGGTTTTCTTGATCCCTTATAAGAATCATATAACCATATCATGTTAATTGACCCAAATAGTACAGATTTTTTTTTAACACAGGATTCTTATTTTTAATATAGAATTGGTCATAGAAGTTAACCAAAAATGTACTTTCATTCAGGTGGGTAACAGACATGAACAGGCTCTCAGCATAAGTAAAATGATGAGCGAAAATAGTATAACAAAACAATGAATGTTATTTTAGCGAATCACAGACATTTTTAAGGTTGGACTGGCAAGATAACTCAGGTTGTCCTCTCATCTACACATACACACATACATACACAGCCCACATGATAAATTAAAATGTTGCAAGAATTAAAAAATGGTAAATGGCTTTTTTTTTAATTATAGGAAAAAACTGAGATAGGGTCTTGCTACATATTTCTGGCTGTCCTTGAAATTAGAATCCTCAGGGCTGGGGAGATGGCTCAGTGGTTAAGAGCACTGGCTGCTCTTCTGGAGGACCAGGGTTCAGTTCCCAGCCCCCATATGACAGCTCATACCTGCATGCCACTCCAGTTCCAAGGCTTCTGACACCCTCACACAGACACACATACAGGCAAAACATCAATGAACATAACAATAAAATAAAATAAAGAACTTAGAGTCCTCCTGCCCCAGGTCCAGTCTCTTGAGTACATTAACATGTCCAGCTTCCACTTACTTTTTAGCACTGAATGGTATTGTCTTATCTGGAGTCTCTGTCATACTTTCCCCACCATAATGGACAGTCTCCCTGACACCATGAACCAAAATAAGTTAAAGTGGCTTCTGTTGGGTATTATATTACAGTGGTGTGAAAAATAACCCACAGAAGGATTGGAAGCTTTCCACTGTAGATGTGGATTAATTGGTTTCTCCTCACAGCTTCACTTCAATTTTCCTTATTTAAAAATATTTATTATGCTGGATGGTGGTGGTGTTGGTGGTGCACGCCTTTAATCCCAGCACTTGGGAGGCAGAGGCAGGCGGATTTCTGTGAGTTCGAGGCTAGTCTGGACTACAGAGGGAGTTTCAGGAAAGGCGCAAAACTACACAGAGAAATCCTGTCTTGAAAAACCAAAAAAAAAAAAAAAACCAACAAAACAAAAAACAAAAAAACCCCACCACATTTACTATATTATTTATTTATGTGTCTGTATGTGTCACTGTGTGCATGCATGCACACCTTCATGATTGTAACCCTGGAGTCGGTAAAAGGGTGTGAGATCCCCTGGTCTGGAGTTGCAGGTGCATGTGAATCACTTAGCATGGGTACTGGAAATTGAACTCACATCTTTTGCTACAGCTCTGTGTATGGTCCTGGCTGGCCTGGAATCCTATGTAAACCAGGCTGGCCTTGAACTCACAAAACATCTGCCTGCCTCTGCCTCCCAAGTGCTCAAGGGATTAAAGGTGTGTGCCACCATGCCAGGCAAATTGCGTCAATTTTTGTTTGTCCAAGAGAAGCATGTATTTTTCTTTCATTTCTCGGGGTATAGAATTCTTGGTGGGTGATTTTTGTCTCATAGCATTAAAAAATCTCTCTCTAGTCTTTCAATCTTTCTATAGTTTTAAGATAATCTTATTTGTTTCTTTGGGTGAGAACAGCTCTTTGACGTGCTTCACAGGCAGGCCTCGTGCTCCAAATCCTCCTGAATTAGCCTTTCCGGTGACTGGTACAGGCAGGCCACCCTGCCCACCGCCAGCCACCCTTTTTGCTCTGCATGTCCTGAGAATTCTAACGCAGTCCTCATGTTTGTTTGTCTGTAGGAAAGCTTTTATCTTCAGCTTGTTTCCTTCAAAAACTTTTTTTTTTCTTAACAAAAGATTTCAGGTAGCCTAGGCTTGACTCAAACTCACTGGGTAGCCAAGAATGACCTGGAACTCCTGGTCCTCTTGTCTCCAGCTCCTGAGTTGTTGGACTTTGGTTCACATCAGAAGGCTGAGGGAGCTGGAGTCTGACGTTAGTGTGGGGTGACAGCGGTGGAGATAGACACACTCACCAGCAAGAAGCAAAGGCCAGGGGCTGTGGGACTCAGTGGGTGAAGGCGTTTGCTGCCAAGCCAGATGATCTGAGTTTGATACATGGAACTCACACAGTAGGAGGAGAGAACTGACTCTCTGCAGGTTGCCCTCTGACCGCCACACATGAACCAGGATGCAAGTGCCCACACATATACACCCATGCACAAAAAATGTAATTTAAAAAATTAAAAAGAGAAAAAAGCAGCGAAGACAAACAGGCCAATTTAGTTCTTTCTAGCTCAATAAAACGTCATTGTGCATATACACCATGTTTTCTTCATCCATTTATCTGCTGATGAGCATGTAGGCTGTTTCCCTGAGCTTGCTATTGTGAATAGAGCCACAGTAAACATGAATGTGAAGGGGTTTCTGTTGTATGCTAACAGGTGCCCTTGGCCTTATTCCCCAGTTGATATAGCTGGATCATACTAAAGTTTTATTTTCAGTTTCAGGAAACAATTTATGGGGTCTAGTGTGGCATGCCCCTGTAATCCCAGAATTTAGGACATGAAGGCAGAAGGATCAGGAGTCCAAGGTCATTCTCAGTTATGTAGCAAGATTGAGGGCAATATAGGCTACAAGAGGCACTGTCTCAAAACCCTTAAAACAGACAACAAATAAACAAATAAAATAAACAACAGAATTGGACTCAGATATGGCAATAATATTGGGATTATCAGAGCAGGAATTTAAAATAACCATGATGAATATACTAAAGGCTCTAATAGATAAGCACACAACATAGGAAGTCAGAAGAGTGGCCTGAGAAGACCCGTGGGGATTTTAAGAAAACAGAAATGGATTTCCTTGAAGTTCTTACTCTTGAGCTGGACACAGGAAAAACAAAACAAAACAAAACGAAACAAAAAAACAACCCAAATCAAGATCTAGATCTAGCCATATCATTTTGAAGCCACAAGAAATAAAAGGTGAAGAAATTTGGGTGTGATAGTACATACCTGTAATTGCAGTACTGAGAACTGAGTACATGAACTTAGAAAAATGTGAATGTCAGGTTCAGGGAGAGACCCTGCTGTAACAGGGCCCCAAACCTTAGTAGGTCCACAAGACCTTAGCACAACTTAGTAGCATAAAGCTAGTATGAGATGTCTCAGCCAGATGCCTGGTTTGTGCCCAAGTAAATCCAAATCAGAGAGGCCTTACTCAGGCGGGGTCCAAAGGAGAGAGCAACACCCCAGTGAACTCTGGGAAAACTGACTCCACCAAGATCCAGCCTGCTGCGGGAGGATAAAAGTCCTTGCTAGATACGTTTTCAGGGTGGGTAAAATTGTTTCCCACCTGAACTAAAACTGCTCAAACGGTACCAAAAAGCTACTCCAGGAACTGGCCTTCCCTTAGCAAGAAGTTACAACAATGGCTTGGCTTTCATAGCGAAAACCTCTTGTCATATGTGGGACCTCAAAGCCTACCTGCAGTGACACACTTACTCCAACAAGGCCACCCCTCCTAACAGTGCCACTCCCTGTGGGGGCCATTTTCTTTCAAACCGTCATATTCTATTCCCTGGCCCCCACAGGCTTGTAGCCATATCATATTGCAAAAATGCATTCGGTCCAACTTGAAAAGTCCCCATAGTCTATCATAGACTCAAATTTATTTAAAAGTCTAAAGTTCAAAGTCTCTTCTGAGATTCATGCAATCTCTTCACTGTAATCCCTGTAAAATCAAAATAAAAAAGCAAATCATATATTTTCAACATATAATGGCACAGGATATACATTAACATTCCAAAACACAGGGAAGGGAACATAGTGAGGAAATACTGGATCAAAGCAAAACTGAAAAACATCTGGGCAAACTCCAAACTCTGCATCTTCATGTCTAATGTCAAAACGCTCTTCAGATCTCCAACTCCTTTCAGCTTTGTTGACTGAAACACACTTCTTTCTCTTGGGCTGGTTCCGCTCCCTGTTAGCAGCTCTCCTCAGCAGGTATCCCAATGCTCTGGCATCTCTAACATCTTGGAATCTCCAAGGCAATCCAGGCTTCAGTTTCACAGCTTCATACAAAGCCTCTCTAGGCCTCCATTTAGGGACACCCCTGACACATGCCTGGCCTCAGTGGCTTTTCTTAGTTGTGGAGGCAAATTTTATATCCCCTTTCTTCTGTCCTTAACTAAGGATAAAATAAATAAGACACTGAAAAATACTTGAAGAAAACGCTCAGTAGAGTCTACCAAAGAATGAAAAGGTTTCCTTCCTTTGCTCTGCGCCCACTGCACCACATATAGGGAAGGCTTTACCCCACTGTTAGATTATGTTTGAAAGACTTGCCAGTTGCTTCTCTGGCTCAGAGACCTGTGGGCAGAACATTCTCTGACCATTCCTTTCCAAGTCAGTACAGACTGTCCAGTTCTCCATACAGGCTATTCATTAAACTATCCTAGAGAGCCAGCTGACCTCTGAGTCCAGCACCAGTTTCCCCTTGTTAAGTCCAGTGACACCATCTGGGTCAAGCAAATAGCCAAAGGGGTGCTCTCTACTCTGTGGCAGTGAAGATAGCTGGCATCACACCATGGATCCATCACACCCAGGTCAAGAAAGTGGAAGTCACAGACACTGCTCCTAAACGGTCTGTTTCTGGACTAAGGATCCATTGAAATTAAGGTTTCATTGGGCTCAGGGCCTTTCCGCTCCCTGCCCCTCTACCTCCTCCTGAGTCTTGTGTTTTGCACTTTGAGTATGAATATAGGGTCATGTTTCATCCCCCATCCCCCTTAGGAATGGTCTGGAACCTGAGAAAGATAGACACAGGGAAGGTATTAGCTAGGGTAACTATACACCAGCAACTCATTTTCCATCTTGACCTTTACTCAGTGGTGCCCACTGTAAGTGTCTGGTTGTTGGAGGAAAAAAAAACCTATAAAAACTTATCTTTTGAGATAAGAATATAAAGTTTACAGTTCTATGCATGTCCTGTGGCTGGGCCCTCTAGTTGCCAGAGACAAGGGGGTTCCCACTACAAAAATTGCGGTTGTAAAACTAAGGCTTCCTGAAAAAGTCCTTTAAAATATTCTGGCCTTTGAAAAACAGAAAGAAAAAAAAAATCTGGGGAATCAGATTCTATGTCACAGGAAGGGACTCTTGGGGATAGAGTTAATCATTCCCAGCTCCAAATCAGCCAGACTTGTTGGTTATGCTTAGACACCCAGCCCTTGTACTACATAGGGATAGGAACTCACCAGACTGTCAGCTCACTATTAGCCTAGTTGGCAAATACAGACTTTCTTTTGGCTTAAATCCATGTCCAAACAGTCTTCTCTGGTGAATCCCACAGCACCTGCCTTGAAGGTATAGACCAAAAGTGATAGAGGAGGACACCTGTGTCCCCTTCTGGGCTTGTGTGAGCAGAGGCACACACGCCCTCCCCCTCACATGTGCATACATAGACACGCAAACCAGCAAACAAGCAAACATTTTCCCAAAACACAGGAATAGAGCTGGAGAGATGGCTCAGTGGTTAAGACATTGGTTTCTTGTTGTATAATATTATTTTAAGATGTGTTACATTCGTTTATGCTATGGAAAACTTGTTTAATGATGCAAAGATGTGTTGCATTCTTTTATGTTGCATTTGTTTAACTCTGTGAAGCTGTGTTGCTGTGCCTGTCTAAAACACCTGATGGTCTAATAAAGAGCTGAACGGCCAATAGCGAGGCAGGAGAAAGGATAGGCGGGGCTGGCAGGCAGAGAGAATATAAATAGAAGGGGAAATCTGGAAGGAAAAGAAGAAAGAGCAAGAGAACAAGGAGAGGAGGATGCTAGGGGCCAGCCACACAGACAGTCACAGAGTAAGAGTCAAAGTAAGATATACAGAAGTAAGAAAAGGAAAATGCCCAGAGACAAAAGGTAGCTGGGATAATTTAAGTTAAGAAAAGCTGGCTAGAAATAAGCCAAGCTAAGTCCAGGCATTTATAAGTAAGAATAACTCTCATGTGTTTATTTATTTGGGAGCTTGGTGGCGGGCCCCCAAAGAGTAAAGAGCTTAAGGGTAAAAAACAAGCAACAACAGTTGCTGTTCCAGAGGACACTGGTTCAATCCCAGCACCCACATGGTGGCAAATAACCACCTGTAACTCCAGCCCCATGGACCCTATACCCTCTTCTTGCCTCTGCAACAGACACATGAGGTGCAGAGACAAACATGCAGGAAAATACTCATACATGTAAAATTTAATAAATACATCTAAAAATAAATCAAGAGTGATGCTTCTTCCACATGTTTGCAAGCTTGGACTGCAGGGACTTTTAGTTGGACTTGGCTGTGAGGGAGTCAACTTCTGTTAAAAAATGTTTTATTTTACTACTTAAAAAATTATGTGTATTTGTCTTTTTCTGTGTGGTATTTGTTCATATTAAGTGCAAGTGCCCATGGAGTTCAGAATATGGCATCAGATCCTCTGGAGCTAAAGTTGCAGGCAGTGTTAAGTTGGGAACCAAATTCTGTCCATCTGCATGAGCAGTGAATGCTTTTAACTACTGAGCAATCTTTCCAGCCCCCAAATCCCTCTAGCAGTCCCACAGAGTAGACATACACCAGTTAAGAAGCAGGCTCCACTGTTACTCTTTTTGACCAGAGTCACCAATTCCACTCTGGATTGTAGACATTCACAGAAGCAAGACACCAGCTGAGCTATTCCGGAGTCTCCAGTGGTGGTGGTTGGAGGAGACTGGGACCTGGTCTGATGGAGGCATGGACCATTTGCTGGCTGCCAGCAGATGCACTGGTGTTAGAAGTGGGGATGTCTGTGCAGAGGTAGAATTTTCCCTTTCGGCCTCAGTCAGCTGACTTCTGGATGGGTTGCTCCTGGTCGTTGGATGTTTCTGTGAATCAAAGATAGAGGTCCTTAAAGGTAGAAGAATTCCTCCAGTCAACTTGTCAGGTGGCTGCAACTCCAGCCCCTGCCTGGGCTGTCCAGCCTGCCAGGTCCCACTGTCTGCAGATTTTGGGTGAGCTAGCCTCTGTGATCACATGGGGTCAACTCCTCAAAGTCAATCTGTCTCCCTCTGGATATTTACACATGCTGATGGTTCTTCCCTTCTGAAGCACCCTGGCTAGTTAGAAACAATGTTCGGAGAAATGTTGTAAACAAGGTAATCTAAGGGAGGGATGTGGAAAAACCTTGGTGAAAAATGTGCTGGACTGGTCAGCATCAAGCAGAGTAGGCAGCCTGGGCCCGGGTTTTATGCATGTTTTCCATGTCTAGTTGGTTGTGCGTTTGTGTTCTCAATGCAAGGACTTCTACAATCACCCATAATTGTTCTTTCCCTTTTCTCCATATTTATGTAGTTTAGGTGCACACACACATATGTATATGTATGCATGTATATATGCACACACAAATGTATATGTAGAGAGAGATGGAGGGAGCTTCTGCATTGTTGCCTGGAGGTGGGCAGCCTCCAGCAGCACAGGGCTCAAAGGGAACCCACGGAGTTAGAACATACTGTGACTTTTTATCTGAGGGGGTAAAGGGAAAAGAAACTCACACACTTTCTTGATAGTTTCCTTCAGACTTTTCTTTAATCTTCTTTTGCATTCTCTATTCTTTGTTTTCCTGGTGATTTCCTTTTCTCATTCTCGATATTTTCCTTCTAACTCATCTTAACTCTATCTTTATTCTTTCCCTTACAGCTAGCTATATACCCCAGCAAAGTCTCCCAGGCAGTATAAAAATTACACTGTGGTTACATTCTGTTTTTCAAGTGAATGATTACAATGAATACAAGTAAAAAACAGCATGTTTTCCATATCCCTTACATGATTAAACACTTCATGTATTACAGGTGAAAAACAAGTTGTTCCAAGAACCCATGTACATTCATAGCCAAGCCACTTGTTATAGATTAACAATATATGGGCAAGCAAGATATTCTTTCACTGGCAGGCTGTGTTTTGCGGTTATAAGGAAAGGACCAATTACTTTATTACTTATCTTGAAAAGTAATCTTATAAGCAATCTTAAAGGAATCACAAACCTAAACTTCTATACATGAAGCCCAATCAGTCAGATATACTTTAAATCTTTAGGGTGCCTACCCACTCATCAATAGCTTTTTACATCAGGAAATTGAGGGGAAAAATGGGTCTAAGGAATTAATCATCATCTTTGATCATCAACCAATCCTAGCAAGGAAAGAACATCAGCTTGTAGTAACTGAGCTGTTTGTATTTATTCCCTGACCTTAACAAGTTCCTCATTTAACTGTGTTATTTTCTAACACTTTAGATTATCTTCTTGGGTTTTTCACCTCAAAGCTTTTTGACAAAAACATCTAGTCTAACCTTGTTATTTTCAAAGCTTCATTGTAGCTATGATGCACTCTGAAACCTATGAACATATTTCCCAACATTAAAAGAGTTTAATTGGGCTACTGGGACTCAATTGTTTTTCCTAATCACTAACCTAAGCCACAGTCTATATGGCTCCTCAATAGAAACTCATGTGTTCTAGCTCTGTGACATTTACTTGTTTCATTTTTATCATCAAAACTCTATTTAAACTAACATTATTATTATCAATTAGACAGTACAGCTTAGGAAGAAGTCATCTTCATAATGATCCACAGGTTAAAATGCCCAATAGAACAGGATGTTTCCATGAGATAAACACACTACATTACAGGCAGTGGGGATCTCTCCACACCCATTCACACCATGCCAGACACCAGAGGAAGACAGCAGCAGCAAACATGTAAAGGCACAGCAGAAGCAAAAGACATTCTGAGGTCTGTGGTCTTGGGGCCTTGCCTATCTGAGAGTCACCCATCAGAGATTCTCCTCCTGGTGGGCTGACACCTTGAACTTCAATTGCCACCTGCTGCTCCTCTGACATGGCCACTGGCACTTCTCAATATGTTTTAAGAGTGTTTATAAAATTTTGTGAAGAGCTGGTATTAGGAAACTCATGTCATAACTTGCTATTCTTATTTATCATTAAGACAGAATCATGTAGCCCAGGTTAACCTCAAGCGCCCAACATGGTAGAGCATGACCTTGAGCTTCCGATCCTTCCACGTCTACCTACATTCAGGAATTACAGGATATACCACAGCTCCCAGTTTTATGTAGTGCTGGAGACTGAACCCAGGACTTCACACATGCTAAGCAAATATTCTACCAACTGAGCTAAAGAACCAGCCCCACAACTTGCACTGTTTTTGAGGGTGAGTCAGGAAAAGAAAATCACATTGCGAGGACACTGTGAAGTACTTTGGGTTCTCTTGTTGTACTTGCTCTTGCAGACTCCTTTCTGCCCCCACGGTCAGCAGCACTCAGGTCCAGGATGTTGCTTTGTGAATCATACATCTGAGTGAAACAACTTTCCTGTTGGCTCCAGGGGATTTGCCAGTGACCTATAAATTTTATGATCCTAACACCAGGGTTCCAGTTGATAATGTTGCCTCGGGAGAAATGAAGAGCACAGTTGGACCAGCAAGCAGAGGCAGACAGCTTCAAATTCCGGATGAAGGTTGTGAAGGCTCTCCGGGGACAGGATGAACATGATGGTATTTGGAGGGAAGCTAGAAACCCCCTCTCCCCCCCCCACACACACAAGTGATGCTCCTGCAGTAGAGTGTGCTTGAAACTCCAGGACAGAAGAGAATACAGAAGCCACCCACCCAGTGTAGGCAGAATACAGCTTTTGCAGTTGAATTCAGCAGTGCCTTGTTGGCTGTCTATGAGACACCTACTCAGACTTGGGTCATACCCTGTGATTAGAGTGGAAAGCAGACTCCCCTATCCCAGGGGTGACCACTTCCTGCTCTGTCTACTGCTCTTGTCCTTTTTCCAAATGACAGCTGTCTGTCCTGATGCATAGAGTGCAGTTAGGTGTTTCAGGCCCACGTGGCAACTTGGAAAGCCAGATGTTCACAATTTGGTCTTACTCATGAAAGGATCTCACTTTATCTTTCTTTCCTTAAATAAATTAAAAAAAAAGGATTCATTGATTTGTATGTGTATGACTGTTCACCTGCATAGATGACCATGCACCACATGTGTACCTGGTGCCTGCAGAGGCCAGAAGAGGGCATCAGAGTCCCTGGAATTGGAATTACAGACAATTGTGATTCCGCCTGTGAGGCACCTGGGTCCTTTGAAGAGGAGCCAGTCAGTGGTCTTAACTGCCAAGCCATCTCTCTCCAGCTCCCTCACTTTATTTTTCTTTAAGAGTCTTTATTACTCCACAGAGGTGGTAGAAATTTCACTGCAGCCAATGCAGGGTAAACTTTTTTTTTTTTTGCATATGTCGTGTTGGGGATCAAACTCAGGGCCTTGGAAATGCTCGGCAAAGGCTCTGCTGCTGAAGTCCATCTCCAACCCCAAATAAACTATTTTGTGTCCAAGCTTAAAGTCCAGAGGTGTTGGTGATGTCATCTATCCTCAGGCATCCTTGGAAAATTGTTCTTCCGGTTATCAACCTCTGTAGTCTTGGTATGGAAACATCCTTATTTCCATGTAAGTGAGCCTTCAGGGTGGGTACATTCTCTGGCATGTATATATTGTTTTTGGCCTCACAGGAGTTATCCTCTTCTTTCCTAATACCTGCTTCTTTCTGTAATGTGGCTCCTTATGGCTCTAACCAGGAAGCAGGCTATTTAATTCAGGACTTAATAAACTATCACTATCGTGTCAGGAAGACAGTGAGAGGTTGGTTCACGTGTGTGTGTGTGTGTGTGTGTGTGTGTGTGTGTGAGAGAGAGAGAGAGAGAGAGAGAGAGAGAGAGAGAGAGAGAGCACTTGGGATGAAACTCTTGTGCATTCTAGGCAAGCACCCCACCACCAAGCTCCATCCAGCTCCATACCTACCTTTTGGTTTGTTTTATGGTACTGGGACTGAATCTAGGGGCTTTGCATATGGTTGGTAAGCACCGAGTAAGTCCATATTATGATTTATTGTCACTATATATGTAGCTCAGGGTGGCTTTGAACTCATCATCCTTCTGCCTCAGCATCCTGAGGACTGAGATTACAGGAATGTACATTGCTCCCAGCCCACACCTATTGTTTTAAAGTTTTCCATTTAAGCCTTCTCTTACTCTCAGAGGGTAGGGATGACTTGATCATATTAAAAAAGTGTCCTCCTGGGCTGGGGAAATGGCTCAGTCAGTAAAGTGTTTATTGTGTAAACATGAGGGCCTGAACTTGAATGCATAGTGCCTATATAAAAGTCAAGCATGGCAGTACACATCTGCACATCTGTAACCACAGCACTGAGGGGACAGAAACAGGCAGATTCTTAGAGCTCACTGAATGGCCAGGCTAGCCAAATTGATGAACTCCAGGTTCAGTGAGAGATCCTGTCTCAAGAAATAAGGTGAAGAGCATCAGCACTTGAAGTCAACCTCCAATCTCGATACTCCTATATGCACATAATCACGTACTCACATGGACATGTGCATCACACACACACACACACACACACACACACACACACATACACATACACACACACACAGAGCATTATCCTGAGTCCTTTGTCTAGGTCACATATCATTTTGTAGCCTTTTTTTTTTTTTAGATTTATTTATTTATTATGTATACAGTATTCTGTCTGCATGTATGCCTGCAGGTCAGAAGACGGCACCAGATCTCATTACGGATGGTTGTGAGCCACCATGTGGTTGCTGGGAATTGAACTCAGGACCTCTGGAAGAACAGCCAGTGCTCTTAACCGCTGAGCCATCTCTCCAGCCCCTTTGTAGCCTTTTAATCCACACAGAATGGACAAAAAGACCAAATTAGAAAAGGGCAATGAAGTCGGGTGGTGGCGGCACACGCCTTTAATCCCAGCACTCAGGAGGCAGAACCAGGAGGATCTCTGTGAGTTCGAGACCAGCCTGGTCTACAGAGTGAGATCCAGGACAGGCGCTAAAACTACACAGAGAAACCCTGTCTCTAACCCCGCCCCCTGTAAAAAAAGAAGAAAAGGGCAATGAAAAAAATAAAAAATAATACTTCAAAATTATTATTCTGTATCAGGCAGATGTAACCCTGAGTTAGTATGTTGTCTCCAAAGAGTAGAAGTTATTCCAGGAAGAAAAGAAACTATGAGGAAGACTTGAGAGAGGGGTTAGAAACTTTTATTAGAAGATCATTGGGCATGGCTCTTCTTTCAGCTTACCTCCCATCTGAGTTTTTCTTTGAGAACCTTCAGGAGTGAGACACTTCGCTGTTGTGCTATTCCAGATCTGAATACTGAATATGTCCATTTCTAGATATATCAGCAGATCCTAGAATTTAATAGGCTGTAGACTGTCAATAAAGTTTTATTACATCAACTACTGGTAAGAGTCAGTGGACAGAACTGGCTACATCAAAGCAGCATAGGCTACGTGGATGGAAGGCACTTCATAAACGTTCATTATTTGAGCAAAGATATGCACTTTGGTGTATGTGTTTATTGATTTTCATATATTCCAGGCTGGCCTCAAAGTCACTATGTAGCTAAGATGAGCTTGAACTTAAGATCCTCCTGCCTTTACCTGTGGTTACAGATGTGCACCATCATGCCTAGTTCATATGGGGGTGGGGATTGAACCCTGTGCCTCATGCATGCCAGACAAGCACTCTACCAACTCACCCACACCTCCAACCTAGTGTGTGTGTGTGCGTGTATGTGTGTGTGCACACACGTGTGTGCGTGCGCGCGTGTGCTCGCATATGTTTCTTTTTGATCAAGTGGGATTTAGCAATGTTGGGGATCAGTATGTATACATTAGAGAATACAGTTCGGTGACAGGTTTTAGCGATTCAACGCTGGCACCGTAAAGAGGCATGTTAGTGAGCCTGGACTTTCTCTCCCTGATTGGGAGTTACTACAGCAACAAGATGACTTGGGAGATGGATCATTAACATTAGGATCAAAGGCCAGAAGTTATGATGTTTAGCTTTTAAAAGTCAGCTCTGCCATGAGTGTCACAGCTTGGCACCTTTCAGCTGGGAGCCACAGTATGGATGCCTGGCATCGGCCTTGGTTCCTGCTTTTTGCCACATTTCTCCTGGTTTCTGGCTTGGTAAGAAAGCAATGAGAAAAATCGGGGGCCTGTTGATATCCATCACTGGGTGATAACCATTTGCTCATGTTTTGTTTTATGTATTTCAAAATGTTCACCTCAAGTGAGCATTTCTTTCTGGTGGCCAGCGGCCGGCAGGATATTGAGCATAAGAAGTCTCTCTGCCAGAGAGGTCCAGAGACTGTGATAGAAAACTAATTTTTCCTTTCAGTTTCGCTGTTGTGTGACAGGTTTTCTTTGGATAAGACAGAGAATGTGCGTTTTGAAAGCCATTTTTATTGCCGAGTGACATGCTGATTGCTACAGAGTAACTTGGCCTGGGTGAAGACTGACAGAAGTCAGAGCCGATGTCCACACTTACAAAGCTTAACGATATTGGGGTGTCTCTTCTGCATCTTCATCAATCTAAACCAATCTGCCCACAGTGATGGGCAGTTTGTACCCCAAGCTAATTCAAGGTCTTATACAAGATTTCTAGTGGCCAAGGAAACCCTTTAATTGGAAATTAAAATACATTATATCGAGCTGATGGTGTACAGCTACAGAAATACAGATGTGAGGTGCTGTTTCGCCATGTTTAACTGTGGCTCAGAGTAGCTAGCTACTCGTAAATTTCTTTCTGTGTGTGCGCTGGGATCATCTGTGAATGTGTGCTGTGTGATTCCTGTATGAGAAAACTAGGGTGCTTGCTATCAAAATGATGGGAGCCATCTGACCAGATTGTCTCCATATCTTGTCAAACATTTCAGAGTATTCTTTATTTCAGCTGTTAGCTTGTATCTGAAGGCAATTGTACTTTACACTTGTGTGACTCAACATTACATTTTTACGGCCTGTTTTTGCATGGTACCATATGACTCATGATATTCATCCAAATCAGGTGGTTACAATGTCACACAGATCATTTGAGACTCAGTGCGGTGAACTAAATTGACTTAAGTTAGGGAACCCAGCACAATCCACACACACTGTCTACCAGTTCTGCCGACTTCTGCCTTGATTAAGATTAAGGGATAACTGACTAAGAAACTTCTCAGAGGGCCTGGGGGAGATAGCCTTCAGTAAAGTGCTAGCCACTGCAGCCAAGAGGACTGGAGTCTGACTCCTCAAACACATCTAAAAAGACAAGTGTGATGGCATATGCTTGTAATCCGGTGCTGGGGGACAGAGACACAGGGCTTCTCGAGGCTGGTTGCTCAGCCATCCCAGCCTAATTGGTGAGCCCAGGTCCTAGTGAGACTCTGTGTCAAAAATAAGGTAGATGGCTCCTGAGGAATGACTCCTGTGGTTGATTTCTGGCCTCTATAAGCACCGCCCCCCCCATACACACACACACACACACACACACACACACACACATACACACGCACCTGTGTATAACCTACCCCCAAAATAAATTTCTGATGTTGATTTCATTTTTTATTTACTCATTGGGTACGTAACTCAGTAATGTGTTTACCATCCATTTGAAAATGTATGTATTTTAGCCAGATGGTAGTGGAACACACCTTTAATCCCAGCATTTGGGAGGTAGAAGAAAGTGGATCCCTGAGTTCGAGGCCACCTGGGTCTACAGGAAAGCCAGGGCTACACAGAGAGAACTTGTCTCAAAAACAAACAAACAAAAAAAAAAAAGGAAAAGAGAAATGTGTATATGTTTTTTAAAAATCACAAAGTCTACTCATAGGTACTTTGCTTAGGTATTTGGTCTTGTTTTTTGAGTGTAGAGTCCTGGGAGGGACATGAAAGGCAACATGATTTCACTGAGGTATTGGGCAAAGTTTCTGTTATTAATTGGGAATAAGTTTTTAGCTTTTACAAGCATTGCCCCATGAGTCTTGTAGGAGATTGTATGTAAACTGAGTACTTACATGAGGGCTGGAGTCTTGTGCTTTGCCTCCTTTTGAAGCATCAAAATTGATTTTTTTTGTCTCTACCTTTAAACTCATTGAACAGGAAGGTTCAGTTTCTATATGAAGTAAGAATAATCTGTCTGGTTAAAATGTCGTGTAAACTCCACTTGCTTGTCTGGGATATATGGAAGAAAACAGTATATCATATTAATAAAAAGAGCCGTCTGATTGTGAATTAGATAGAACCACCATGGCTCATGCTTGCCACCCCAGTACTTGGGAGGCTGAGGAAGGAGAATTGGAGCAAGTTCTAGGTTAGGTTACAATGTGAGTTCCAGCTTGACTACAGAGAAACCCTGTGTTCAAAAATAAAAACAAAACTGGGGCCAGTGAAGTTGCTTAGCAGGTGCCTCAGTGGTCACCAACCTTGATGATCTGAGTTCAGCCCTAGAAACACACATAGGACAGAGAGAGAACGGACTACCACAAGTTCTCCTGTCCATCACACACAGACACCATATAAATGAATGAATGAATGAATGAATGAATGAAGGAAGGAAAAATTCTTAAAAATTATTATCAAAGGAATCTAAAATTGGAACAAAAACGCCATAATAAGTTTTTTGTGTTTGTTTTCCAGCCGGCTCCAGGAAAGTTTGGTGAGTCCATTTTGAGTTCTGCTCTAGACTGTAGTGCAAGGGAGTTCTGTGGTGAGTCAAAGGAACAGAGGCACTGAGGGTGTACCGACGCCGAGTGGAAGGAAGGCGAGCAGAAGGCGAGTGGAAGGCGAGCGGAAGGCCTGCAGCAGTGACATGAACTTTGATCAGACACTGGCTGCTTTCATTCACCAGGGAACATCCCAGGACCCATCTGCCCATCTGAAAAATGAAAATACAAGAAAGGCTGATACAGTGGCTTTCTGGGTTGAGCAATTTTAGACATTCATTTCCCATTTAGGCGTTTAGTCCCACCTTCCAAGCTATGTTCACTGACATACAGAGTGACCAATGCCATTCCTAAAGCCATCTGACACTCAAGGGATGTGGAGAGGACAGAGCACACATCCGAACGTCCTCTGTCTAGTCCCCGATCTGGCTCACAGGAGGCTCTCAATCAATTCGGGTCCCAATCAATTAATCAATGCAAGTTAAATTAGAATTTGAGGCAACAACTTTTTTCCTTCTGATCGTTTTATTAATGAGATTCTTTTTCCTCTCATGAACATAATGTTCAATGTGTTTGTTTGTTATTTCAGTCAAAGATATAGATGAGGGACTCAATCGAGACATATTCGATATCAATGAAGGTTTGTGGATTTTTCTTCATTCTTTTTTATAACCATATTTAATTTTTTTTATTATTTTGTGTGTCTGTGTGTGGGTGTGAGACCCACTACATGTGTGGAGGTCAGAGGACACATGAGGGAGTGGGTTCTCTTTTCCCACCATATGGGTTCCTGGGGTCAAACTCAGGTTGTCAAGGCTTGGTGGCAGGTGCCTTTTACTGCCTGAGCTATCTTACAGGGCCCCTCTTAATTTGGCTTATTATTCTGTTTTGCTTATATATGATGATGGCGTTCATTATGGCATTTTCATGCATGTATATAAAGTATTTGATCATAGTCATCCAATTGCCCTCTCTACCCCCCTCCGATCTCTACCCTCTTCTCTACTGGTCCCTTTTCTACTTTCAGATTTTGTTTTTCCTCTTGTGAACTGATGAGTGCCATTAGAGTCACTTACCAAAGCCTGGGTGAGGGGTCGTTTACAAGAGCATGGACAACTTAAGAATGGCTATACCGCTGAAGAAAGTGTCTCTCCCACCTAAGCAACCATTAAACTGCCTATAGATCCTTGGGGATGGACCTTGTGAGACCCTCTCCCTTTGGGATTTCCAAAACACCATCATTTATGTAGTGTGGGAACCCAAAGTAATAAAATATGAATTATCTTAATTATTCTCTTAGATTTGGGACTGGACCTTTTTGAAGGAGACATCAAGCTCGAGGTGAGTTGTAATGATGCTTGCATGATGAATCGTGAGGGTCAGCTGTGAGTGCTGAGGATGAATGGGTACGGGCTGCTTGCTGAGACTCTGTTTCTGAAGGTGCAGCAGCCGGCAGCACCAAGGATGCCAGTGGGTGACTCTAGTCCTGCCTTGGCCTCGAGGCCCAGGCTCCATTTGTACACTGCATGTGAATGTCTCTAAGATGCTACGAATCTAAGGTGTCCTCTGACCCTCCTCACTAGAGCCCTCCCCTAGAGCCTTCCTCTTCAACTGCCCATCATTCCTTCATTTATTTCGTCTCAAGAAAATGCATAAAAACCTGAGGAGTCACCTTTGCGCCTAATCCATCCCCACCCTTTCCCAGCCCATTAGGAAGGAAACGTAATGTTTGAAACAGAAGGACAAATTAGAAGGCTATTGGAACATACAAGGAACCAAACAGCAGGGCTTGAATCATGATTTGGTTTCGTTATCATTTTCCTTCTGTATTTATTTATTTATTTATTTATTTATTTATTTATTTATTTATTTATTTAATTATTTGTGTGTGTGTGTGTGTGTGTGTGTGTGTGTGTGTGTGTGTGCCTGCATGAGTTTATGTGTACCACATGCATGCAGTTGCCCATAGAAGCCAGAAGAGGTAACTGTATCCTCTAGAGTGACAGGCAGTCATGAGCTGCTGATGTGGGTGCTGGGCACTGAACTTAGATCATCTAAAAGGGCAGCAAGCAGGCTTAACTCTGGAGGTATCAACAGCCTATTCTTCTGTATTTTTAATATCTAAACATCTGCCAGCATTTACAGTGTAGTTTCCAGCAATCTTTTTTTTGAGTATCATTTCTTCTTTAGCTTCATGTTAATTTTTATAAATTAGTTATTTCTCTCTGTAAACTTTATTAAATTATGGTCAAAATCGAGACACATGTCCCATTGGTGTGAGCTAGCAAGAAGAACTGTAAACTCCACGTATTTCCAGATTGATTGTTGATTAGCTTTGTCTAGTTCATTAAACTGGTCCTTTTCACATTTATTTTTGACAGGCACAAGGAAAGAATTCCATCATCGGAGACAACTATAGATGGCCACATACCATTCCATATGTTCTAGAAGATAGCTTGGGTTAGTACACACTTTGGAGCATCCACAGCTACTGTGTGTTCCTGAGATGCTATATTAATGTCTACCAGAATGGCCTTGTGTGGTGTGAAGGCTTTTTGTTGCTGTTTCTCTGTGTGACTATGCGCATTTACTTTAAAAAAAAAAGCAAAATGAAGAATTAAAAGATCTTAAATAATTCAGTCTGAATATATGTTGAGTTTTGATTAACATAAGATCAACTCAGTCAACCTTAATGGAGAGCTTACTTTGTGTGGAATGCTAAGGACATAAAGAATAGGAAGGCACTCTTGGTTTTAATAAGGTTTGTTCTAGATTTTACTGCTACTTTTAATTCATATTCTCTTCCTCTCTCTCCCTCCTTCTCCCTGTCTCTCCCTCCCTCTTCCTCTCTCTCTCCCCTCTCCTCCCTCTCTCTTCCTCTCTCTCCTTCCCTCTTCCTATCTCTCCCTCCCTCTCCCTGTCTCTCTCTCCCTCTTCCTCTCTCTCTCTCCCCTCTCCTCCCTCTCTCTCCTTCCCTATCTCTCCCTCCCTCTCCCTCCCTCTTCCTCTCTCTCTCCCCTCTCCCTCCCCCTCTCTTCACCCCCTCTCTGTGTGTCTGTGGATGTGAGTGTAGTGTCTGTGGGAGTCAGAGAAGAGCACTGGATCCCTGGAGCTGGAGCTACAGTCAGTTGTGAGCCACCTGACATGCACTGGGAACTCAAGTTGGGTCCTCTGGAAGAGTAGCACATGCTCTTGACCACTAAGCCATCTCTCCAGCCCCAAGAGTCTGTATTTTAAAGCAGTATTTCCTCGTGTTTAGCTATTTATTTATTCCTTGCAGAGCTGATGATAGAATCCAGGGCCTTGGGAATGCTAGCAGATGGAATACCACTGACCACTCTCAGACCATAAAGGATTTTTAAAAAGATTCATTTTTATTACTTTTAGTTATGTGAATGTGTGCATGTCCGGTGAGTGAATACCACATGTGTGCAGTGTGGGCAGAGGCCAGAGGAGACATTGAATCCCCTGGAGCTGTTTGGAGCCACTGCGTAGGTTCCAGGAACCAAATTCCAGTCCTCCAGAAGAACAGTACAAGAGCTTAGCCACTGAGCCACCTCCTCAGCCCTAAACCCAGAGCAGGGTGTAAATATGAGTAAAAACAACAAAATAACCAATCAAACAAACTTATAGGAAATGACGTTGCTTTGCCAAGATTTTATTTTGCCAAGTCCAGACAGTAACAAGAGTCCACTATCTTTTTTCTTTTCAGGAAACAAATAATTCCCAGTTTAGTATTAAATTATTAAAAAGTCAGAAGAGGGTTGGGGAGATGGTAAACAGAGGATGGAATTCAGATCTTCAGAACCCACATAAATGCTGGTTATGTGTGGGAGCCAGCTGTAATTTTATCCTCCTCAGAGATAAGGAACCCCAGAGCAAGCTGGCTGTGGAGACTAGCCTTGTAAGAAAACTCTGAGTTTGATTGAGAGAGCTTCTCTTAATGACTAAGGTGGAAGAGCCGTGGAGGATGAGTTCTGATATCATTCTCAGACTCCACATGCTGTGCAGACATGTGTATGTGCATCCATACAAGTGCAACCCACATGCACACAAGCATGCACACACACATGCCACGTGCACACACAAAGGAAAAGGGTGGGGGATAGTCAAAAGAATCTAATACAAAACTAAAAAAAGCTCTTCATGTAGAAGAAATTTAGTTATGAGGTAGGTGTAGTGGTGCACACCTGTAATGCCAGCAGTCCTCTGGAAGGAAAGGCAGATGATTTTGAGTCCTGACCAGGGAGAGAGAGAGAGAGAGAGAGAGAGAGAGAGAGAGAGAGAGAGAGAGAGAGAGACAGAGACACAGAGACACACAGAGACAGAGACAGACAGAGACAGAGACAGACAGACAGGGAGAGACACAGAGAGAGGCAGAGACAGACACACAGAGAGACAGAGACACAGAGATACGGGGACGGGACAGACACAGACAGCGAGGCAGAGAGAGAGACACACACAGAGAGAGACAGAAACACAGAGATATGGGGACAGACACAGACAGCGAGGCAGACAGAGAGAGATGGCAGAGAGACACACAGAGATCACAAACCAGCCTGGCTCAGCTGGGAAGAGCTCATTTTCCGTGGACTGGTCAAGCAGTGCCTCTGTCAAGCATCAGTTTGAAAAATGCCCTTTGGGGGAAATACGAAAAACAATGTCTCCTTAAGAATCAGGTATTTCTTTGGCTGGGATGTAGCTCTTGGTAGAGTGCTTGTCTGGCATGCACCCAGCCCTGGCATATCACACACATCAGGGTAATCCATAGATGACTGGCCTTTAGTGAGTGACCAAGAAGAAGGTGTTGAGTGAGGGGATGGCCAAGGATGCAGCCCAGTCTTGGGGAAGAACTGTTTTGAAAACACGATAGGTTAAGAATTCAGCTTAGACTCTCCAGTTCCAATAAACAGATTTTTCTATCATTGTAATTACAATGTTCTAAAATTTTCTGCTTCTTTCATTTACTGTATTGCATTTTTCATGTGGTAGTTTTTAAATTGCATTATTCATTTATTGTGTGAATGTGCATGTACTACAGTGAGCACACAGAGTCAGAGGACTGCTCCGCATGTCGGTCCAAGGAACTGCACCACTGTGTGCTGAGATCCTGGGATTGTCAGGAACTTCCTTCATCCTTGAGATGACAAGAATTACCCACATGAGCCAGGTCAAGCTTTCTACAAATGACCCAAAGGTAGCCAAGGCCTGTGGTAGTAAAGACACATGGTAAATGGACAGATTAACTTGGTAGAGGTCTCTACAGTTTGTGGTACTTTTATACATATTCTGCCTGGTTCTCAGAAGGATGAAAATTCTCCCCTCTAAGCTTTACTAACAGGCCCCATTTACATCAAGCTCCAAGACAGTCATGTGGTGGCCATGGCATCCTGCCTTATTTTAAGGATGTATTAAGTTTGAAACAGAGATCTTAATGCAGTTTTGTTTTCTGTCAGAAATGAATGCTAAAGGAGTTATTCTCAATGCCTTCGAGCGCTACCGCCTTAAAACATGCATTGACTTCAAGCCGTGGTCAGGAGAAGCTAACTATATATCAGTGTTCAAGGAGAGTGGGTAAGTTCCGGGGTTATCTGGTAAGATTCTGAGGAGCCTACTGTTCCCAGGGCATTATACCACCGCAGCCATGGTTCAAGGTCTGGAGCATCGGGTGCGGCCACAGCTTCCTTTGCTATCTGTACAGAGTACCTTTGACCTGGTTTCTCTGGCCATAAAATAATGTTTTCACAGTAGTGGAGGGCCTATCTGGTGTGTGTAAGTCCCTGGGCTAGGGCCACAGTACTATGAAACGGGAAGAGTGGGAAGGAACAAGGAGGAGGAGGAGGAGGAAGGGGGAGAGAAAAAAAGGAAGGAAGGAAGGGAGGGAGGTAGAAAGGGAGGGTGCATAAAGCATCTGGTCTACACCCAGAAGATTCCAAAACCAATGGAAGCTCTGAGCAAAATCTAGCCCTAATAAACATGAACCCAACTATTTGTTACTTATAAACTAAAACAATTGTACAAAGAGGTAGTGGAGAAAGAAACTTTTCTTAGGAGCTATAGTGAAAGCACCATAAGGGAAAGATGAAAGATACATTTTAAGCACAAATAAGCAAAGACTAAACCTTGTACCTTTTGCATAATGAGCTAACTAGAAACTGCCTAAGAGAACTTTAGCTAGGGAGAGAGGGAGGAAGAGAGAAAGGAAGGAAGGGGCAGCCAACCTGGTGCTGGAGAAATGTCTCAGCTGCTGGAAACCTTGCTGGGTAAACATGAAGACCACCTGGGTTCAGATCCCCAGCACCGTGTGAGAAAAAAACTGGGTGAGACCGCTTCACTCAGGGATGTAGGGGCAGATTCCTGTAGTTCACTGGCCAGCCAGTCTAACCAAATTGCTGAGATCATTCACACTCTGTGAGAGACCCTGTCTCAAAAGATAAGGTGCAGGGCAGCTGGGGAAGACACTTTTCTGGCCAACACATGTACGCACACCTGCATAAACATGTATACACAGATGTACATACAGTAAAATGAATAAGATAATAGAAAATGTTTTCATACACACAACCAGACTACCAATGACAACATTTAGCAAGCGTGAATGGACATGAATTTCATCCTGTTTACAACTAAATACTCTGTATTCTCCTTTCAAGTAAAATGTATTATAGATTGTGTGTGAATTCATTTTAACTGAGAAAGTCTTATTACTTGAAAGATGGCAGTGTCATTGACCTGAATACAGTGATTGTGAGTGATTGCTGTCCCTATAAAACAGGATAAATGGAAATTGAGGAGATAACCCAACTGTTAAGAGCACTAGCCGGTCTTGCAGAGAAACAGTGCTCTGTTCCCAGTATCCACACTGGGTGGCTCACCTGTGATTCCAGTTCAAGTAGGTCCAGCTCCCTCTCCTGACTTCTGAGGCATCCAAACACATGCTTATATCCAGACAGACACACACACACAGAGAAACAGTAAAATGACACCAAACAAAACAGCTTGTTCTGATGGACGTATCAACGCCCATTTAAAAAAGGTTGCAATTCCCCCGATGAGTGTGGATGACTCGTCACTGTGCGGTGCACGGTGCCAAGGTCAATTCCCTAAAAATGATCTGTTCTGCAAAGTTTTTTTTTTTTTTTTTATGCTGAGAGCAGTTCCACGTCCAGGCACAACAGGGAAGGTCATATGCAGTTAAACAAGTGGCTAAGCTGTGAGGCCTCTGTCTTGTGACCACGGCATTCCGCACGCCAATACCCCGCCCCTGATCTGCACACTCCCCATCAGGTGCTGGTCTTCAGTGGGAAACAGGCATGTTGGGAAGCAACAGCTGTCCATCGGGGCCAACTGTGACAGAATAGCGACGGTTCAACACGAGTTCCTCCATGCCCTGGGATTCTGGCATGAGCAGTCACGTGCCGACCGGGATGACTATGTCACCATAGTTTGGGACAGGATTCTGTCAGGTATGTTTCTCCTATAGCCTTAATTACAGGTCAGATTTCTGAGCAGGTTTGCTTTGGTACCAGCCTGGTAATGGGTGCCTGTACTTTGATACACTTCATTATGTCTGCAAATTCAGCTGATATCAAGGTGCAATCAGTTGTCCAAGAGCAGGATGCTAAGCAGTCCGGTGTCTTCTCTAAATGCGTTCAATTTAATGTTTTAAAGTGATTGTCTTCAGAGCTTGTGATGGTTAAAAAAATAACTTTTTAAATTTACAGTTATAACTATATATATTTATGGGCAACAAGGTGATATTTTGTTATGTGCACATTAATAAAATAGCACATTTATCTATCACCTCATTTAAAATAAACTCGGTCAGCCTGCCTGTCACCTCATGCAGCATTTGTGTGTGTGTGTGTGTGTGTGTGTGTGTGTGTGTGTGTGTGTGCGTGTGTATGAGAAGGCACTTTGTTGATAAGACACTAACTTATTTAGAATTTTATAATATATAATACACTATCATGAACTATAGTCAATGTGATTTAAATGCATGTACAGGAATCCCAGTAACCTTTGAGTCCTCAACTATGCCCATATTTTCTAATGACTCTTGTCCATGTTATCAGTGCAGGGTCCCATTTTAGCATACTCCCTAACGTCCCGCTTTTCACCCTGTCTGCTGTGAGCATGTTAAACCTTCACCATTGCTGGCCGGTGACTCTCAATGTTTCCACGGCTTTTCCTAGAACCTCCCTTTCCATTAGCAGTCGGTAGAACCTTAGACTTTTGGCTGGACTGGAAGAGCCGATGTGTTAGTTTGATTGTTTCTATCACAGTTGTGCATGGGACCAGGTTCAAAGACAGGAGTATCTGGAACACAAGACACTCAGTAGATAACATGTACAAAGTTTGCTCTGTTACATTTTGTATTCTTCAGTTAACATGTTAAACTGTTTAAGTGTTTAGTAAGAGCGGCTTCATTTTTATAAGCATAAAATAATTAAAGTTTTAAAAATACATGCAGGCAGAGAACACAATTTCAACATCTACAATGACAGTGTGTCGGATTCCCTGAACGTTCCCTATGACTACACCTCGGTAATGCACTACAGTAAAACAGCTTTCCAGAATGGGACAGAGCCCACCATCGTCACAAGGATCTCGGACTTTGAAGACGTGATTGGCCAAAGAATGGACTTCAGTGACTATGACCTGCTGAAGCTGAACCGGCTGTACAACTGCTGTATGTGATGGGTGCCTGGGAGTGACCTGTATTGCCCTCTGCCTTGATGGGAAAAGGGATGTTCTGGACACCTTTGGGTTTTCTGAGATTATGAAGTTTGATTAAAAAAAAAAAAAGCAGAATAGCACCCAGGTCCCAATCTACTAGCTGTTTTCAGCACTTTTCTTCCTACAAAGTTTGCCTTGAGACTTAGAAAAGCAATCTGAGTCCTTGCAGAAATGTGCCCCGTGCGGATTTTTGAAGATTTTACTATCTCCAATGCAGACTCTTTCTATATTCAAGCCTCTTTTAGGCTATAATGGAATGTGCAGTTGTGCTGTGAGTCCAATAACCTTTACTGTGGTGTTTAAGGCTTGACTAACAGGAGGAATTTCCACAAATTCCACAAATTACTCAGGTTTCCACAAATAGATGAGAAAAAAAGAGTTGGTGAACTGTGTATTCACACTCACAAAACCGAGTTCATATTGGGCTTGAGAAGTGTCTTCCGGCCAGCCGGTCCCACAGCCAGCTAGCTGTTCTCTTTTGAGTGACGTTCCTCACAGTTCTGTGATCAGCTCAGGTTTTACACTTACGTTATCATGTTGTATGAACGCTCACATCCTTTTCCTTCCTTGCTTTCGTAGCTTCTTCCTTGAGTTTTATGGACTCCTGTGACTTTGAGTTGGAAAATATCTGTGGCATGATCCAAAGTTCAGGGGACAGTGCTGACTGGCAGCGGGTTTCACAGGTCCTCGGGGGCCCAGAGAACGATCACTCCAATATGGGCCAGTGCAAAGGTAACAGGTTTTATGATCAGTGGCTCTAGTCTTCTTGTTCAATCTGATAGATTGGTGTTTCGTCTCTCTTTTCTCTCAGAATTATTATTGGTTTTAAAATAATCATTTTTTATTATTTCAAATTATGTGTATGTGTGTGGGGTGGGGGGTATGGACATGTGAGTGCAGGCACCCTTGGGTGGAGGGTATGCACATGTGAGTGCAACGTCCCTTAGAGGCCCTTAGAGGCCAGAGGCGTTAGATCCTCTGGAGTTACAGGCAGTTGTGAACTGCCTGACATGGGTGCTGGGAATGGAACTCTGGTCCTTTGCAAGAGCCTTAGGTGCTCTTAACCACTGAGCAATCTCTCCATCTTCTCTATCAGAACTATTAATGACAGCCCATTCAGTTTTCCCAAAGCAATGAGACTAATATGCAATAAACGAGTGCCATTTCTCTGCTTTTATTCACTCAGGATGTTTTTCATTATATAAATCACAGCTTGCTTCTGTGAGGGCTCCATCAGAATGTATACAGAGCAGGGCAAGAATGAACCTCCTGGAAGGACTGTTACTTAAGGGACTGTATTGTCTTTTCTAGCACTTCACAGAATGTAGGAGACTCAGGAGCATCGCCAGGCTGTGAGTTACTCAGTTCTAGAATCATAGTTGGATATAATTGTGTGTTCCAGGCACCAAAATACCTACAACGAAGACAGGAAACTCCAGCTTAGGTGTTCTCAACGTCTTCCTGTTTTTGGAAGCTGTAGAAGAGAAAGGGTGCCTAACTATGTCTCATTCACGAACTCCCTGATTGTAGAACTGTATCTTAATGCCCAGAACAATGCCAGGCTCGGCTTGTTTTCTGTTGGTATAACTGAGTACCCAAGACTGGGTACTTTATTTTTTTTTAAAATATCATTTTCTTATGGTTTTGGACACTGACACTTGGAAGTTTAAAGAGTGGGGTACCTGGTGTCTGCTTGTCAGCTGTAGAGGGACATTCTGCTGCATCATAGGGCAAGGGTCACGACATGATCACGTAGAACATTCTGCCAGGTCATGTGTCTTCTAATAAAGCCACAAATACTCAGGCGAGGGCCCCACACTCACGACTTCATGTTATCCTAGTCCCCTACGTTTGGAACTAAGCCCCACTAAGTTCCAAATGTCCTCAATGTATAAATCTGAAAGTTATTTCCAGTGCATGAACTTTGGGGCCACAGTGCTGGGAACTAAACACTCAAGAAAGCGGCCGTATGCTCAGAGCTGTTATCTCTCTGTTCTGTGTCTGTGCCCTGAACAGATTCCGGCTTCTTCATGCATTTCAACACCAGCTCTGGAAATGAGGGGGCCACGGCAATACTGGAGAGCAGAATACTGTACCCCAAGAGAGGGTTCCAGTGCTTGGAATTTTATCTGTACAACAGTGGAGGTGAAAGTGATCACGTGAAAATCTACACCCGGGAGTACACCGCAGCCCATCCAGATGGTGTTCTAACCCTTCGGAGAGAAATAAACGGTACAGTAGCCACACTCTTGCAGTTTGCGTGCAGGTGAGGCATTCTCCTCAGTTAATGTGGCAGCTTGCAGCAGGGCAGGGGCTGATGACACATGACTTTCAAATAGAACTTGATCTGTCTTATTTGGTAAGGAAGTTAAAAGGAGGGTCCTTTATGTGAAACTTTCTTAGAAAACATACCTGGTTTCTGGAACGGTGGATTTCAGTTTTATTGTTCAGTAATAAAAATACACTGTGAACTATGGGCATCCCGGGGAGCATTGATAGCTAAAAGGAACTGAACTATGGAATGGATGAAGGAAAGACTGGCCTCAGGGAGGACTGGGCTTGGCCCCAAAACACTGTTGGGACCTCTCATTTTCTCTCACTGTGACCTGCTCTTACCAAAGTGCTCTGCAAGTGGGAAAAGGACTCTACCTACCTTAGCTTAAGAAGTAGATCCCCATGCAGGTGTCTGCTATGACATGAAGTAAATGCCACGGTGGGAGCTGTTTCTGTGGGGAGGGGGTGTCCACATTTCCCGTCATCCAGGTATTGGAGAGGTGGGGTAACTGACCGCGTATTAAAGCAGATGGGGAAGGAAGGGATGTGGGCCTCTGTGTCGGTTACTGTCCTCAGTGTGAGGACAGAAGGCCTAACAAAAGCAAGTTAAGGAAGGATTCGCTTTGGACCACTGTTTGAGGGCACGGTCCACCACGGCTGGGGAGGCAGGAAAGCCAGAGTGGGAGGCCGCTGGTCACACTCCATCTGTAGCCAGGAAGCATCAAGACCAATGGCAGTGGTGGTCAGCTCATTTTCTTCTTTTGGTACAGTCCAGGACTCTAGCCCGTGCAGTGGCGCTGTCCACATTTAGGATGATCTTTCCATTTCAATTGGCCTAATCTAGAAAATCTCTCACAGCGTCTGGTCTCCATGGTAGTTCTAAATCCCATCAAGTTCACGTTCATGATTAACTACCATCGGCAGACAGACTACTCTTTCTTGTTTTACACATTGACCTCTTAATTTAATGGACAAAACCAAACACACTATCAAGTGGGTCCACACTGCCCTAGACATCACAGCACCCCCATTCTTGAAAGCCTCGGAGATAGAGGTGCTGCTTGTGTTTATGACCACCCATGCATAGGGAGGTTTTTAATTTCAGAAAAAAAAATCTGCAAGCATTGCACATATATATTCTATATTAAAACTATATATCTTACTCTTGTTAGTATGTATTATGCATTAATATGTATATTAAAGCAAATATTAAAACATGTATATGCCACTGTCTGGGTTTGGGATGGAGATCTGTCCCATGAACAATCTGTGGGTCTATCACAGAAAGACAGTAACACAAGATTCTCAGGAACCTGCTTATGAGCCCTTCTGGACTTCATGGGAAGGAAGGAAGGACCATAATGAAGCCAAACCTTCAAATGGAAGGTTTTTGTTCAGTCTGTAATCTACCCATAGACAGTAGCATTTTCTGTAATCCGGATGTTTATAATTTATTTCTGGGTAATTTCAATTCTCATTAAGTGCTGATATAGTCAAGTTTCCAGCCAGTGTTAACTGACAGTTTGACATAATTTTCGGCCCTGCTGACCTGGGGGCTCGTGAGGACTTTTGGCATGCTGTTTCTCACTGGAGTAGGGGGTATGGTAGTTTGAGTTTGACTTCCCAGCTTCCCTCTTACCAAAGGCAGTGTCCAACTGGAAGAGAGATTCCTCCTCTAATTTCCAGCTTAAATGAGCTGGAAAAGTCTCCCATATGCAGTGAGATAGACATGCAGGAAGGAAGGAGGTAGATGGTTGGAAATGGGGGTTACTGCTGTCAGGGAAGTACTTAGAACCCCGAGTCACTAGGAGTGAACGGGATGTGCTTTCCTGGGTTTGCAGATTCCTATTTAATACTGCTAAAATTGGTCTGAAATTTAAGCATCCCAGCTATGTTAGACATACATAAAGAAGTCTTTGTGTGAGTACCAGTAAATCACAGGTGTTAATATTGCTCAACTGTTAACCAACACGGAATGCCAGGTAGCTCATAAGCAGAATGTAGCACTCAGAGATTGGGTGCTTACCCATCTCTGAGAAAGGGTGAGCTATCTGAGAAGCAGGTGTGTAAACATTAACTATCCCAAGGGACAGTCTAAGCTCAGCAATGCCCTGGGATAAAGAAGTGAGAAAACTGTTCTCCACATCTGTAAGAATCAGAGGCTCAGGGGCGATCATTGCCTTTGAAGGATAGAACTCTAACACTGGAATTCATGGTCGTCATCACCCTTGAACACTGACTCTCTCTGCAGAAATACCTACTGGGAGCTGGCAACTTTACTACGTAACATTGCAAGTGACTGAAAAGTTCCGAGTGGTATTTGAAGGGCTCAAAGGCCCTGGTTCATCATCGGGTGGTCTGTCGATCGATGACATCAATCTCTCGGAAACCAGGTGTCCTCATCACGTCTGGCATATACAGAATTTCACACAGCTTCTCGGCAGCCAGAATGCAAATGTATACAGCCCTCCATTTTATGCTCCCGAAGGCTACGCTTATCAGATTTACTTGGATCTGAATTCCTTGACCGATGTAGGGATTTATTTCCACCTGATCTCTGGTGCCAATGATGATCAATTACAGTGGCCGTGTCCTTGGCAACAAGCCACAATGACACTCTTGGATCAAAATCCTGACATCCGACAGCGTATGTCCAACCAGCGGAGTATAACTACAGACCCAACAATGACTGACGGTTTGTAGCTTGTTATTTTCCTCATGGCTAGGGACATGATTATTGTTCAAGGAGGTAATTTGGGTGATTTGGGAGTGAGAGATTGCACAGTTGGTTACTTAGGGAATGTTCAGCCTTGAAGTGAAGACATTCAGCTTCAGTGGAAGACACAGTCCCCAGGCAGAAGGCTATTAGGAATGTCAGCAAGGACCCGGACATTGGGAATTCATCATCCCTGAATTCTAGGTATTGGCTAAGGAGTGTTGGCTTTAGAGGCTGGCATGCTTGGGTTCAAATCCAAGATTTGCTTCTTATTAGCTATGTGATCCTGAAGAAAAACCTTCTTGAAGCCGCCCCACTATCCTTGGCTGTTAAAGCAAGGCAGGAACAATAATCCCATAGATTGGTTAAGAGAATTAGGAGAGGTCAATATGCTGCCTTGGTCACACTGCTGGCATTGTGGGAAACAATCAGCTCTTGAGATGAGGGCTTCCAGTCAGAACAGAGATGCTGGGACATTGGTGGCAACAGCATGGAAGTGGATGGTGACATCTTATTAATGCATCTTAGAGGATTTACTGATGGTGACAGCATTCCAAGTCTGAAAAAGAACCATCACCCAGGGAGCTATGATCACACTTGGAATTTCAATAATCTTTTGTCCCTAGAAAACTGACTAGAGGGAAAAGTAGAATTATGGGAAGCTGAATATCGCCAAAGGAATTTTATAAATGGCAAGGAGGGACCAAAGGGACATAGGAAAAACAATGGCCGAATCTGACGGAGAAGAAAACCGTAACAGAAACTGGAGGGTTTAAACACCCACAATATTTCATTCTTTTCCAACATGTTCCTCTGGGTGACATTGAAATGCCGCTAAGTTCAGTTTATGAGATAAATTTTTCTTTGTTCGTATTGAAAACTCTCAGCGACTCACTGCCTTAACTCGGTTAAAAGGACCGATTGCAGCTCAGAAGGCTGGTGAGGCTTGATCCCACCAGACAGGAGGGTTTTGGAACTGGCACTATAAATAGGAGTGACATCCCCACCTGGTAGCTCTCCACTCATTGTCTAGAGCAGCAATTCTCACTCGGTGGGTCTCAACCCTTTTGGGGGTCGAAAGACCCTTTCACAGGGGTGGTTGCCTAAGACCATCAGAAAACACAGATATTTACATTATGATTCAAACAGTAGCAAAATTCCAGTTATGAAGTAGCACTGAAAATAATTTTATGGTTAACATGACGCACTGTGTTAAAGGGTTGCAGCATTAGGAGGGTTGAGAATCACCAGTCTAGAGTTTGGTCCTCATTGGCAAGCAATCTCATTTCCTGTAGGGCATTGTGAATGAGCAAGCTCCCACGACTTGCCTAGGAATACATCATAGGTCAATAGCATCAATTAATTCTCTTCAGCTTCATCCTAATTGTGTCTCACTGCCTGCTCTTTCCTACCACTGAAAACTATGATGATGCTAAACACAGCCCATTAATATAAATTGCTTTTTCAGATAATGGAAGCTATTTTTGGGACAGGCCTTCCAAGGTGGGAGCGGTGGCTTATTTCCCTAATGGAACTCAGTTTAGCAGAGGCAGAGGCTATGGAACCAGCGCCTTCATAACCCATGAAAGGATGAAGAGCAGGGAGTT
>CABHPQ010156698.1:1235-25195 GCA_902168405.1 Peromyscus aztecus | reverse complement strand
TTTTCTTTATCATTGTGGTCCTGCCTCGGTGACAGAATTCCCTCAGAGACAGACATGGCTTTGGTGATGCAGGCATTATCAGTAGGTGTTTTTAAAGCAAGGGGATAGTGCATCCAGAATTCGGGGCCAGGCTATGGGGAATCACGGGCTGCTGTGCCTCGCTCTCCCATAACAGTTGGTCAGGCCACCACACCTTCCTTGTCTCTAGTGCCCTCACCTGCCTCATAGGACATGTGGGAAGATTAGACACATGTTATGCATAAAGCACTTAAAATATTGTTTACTATTTCCTCATAGTTGCTACTTAACTCTGTAAGCAATGCCTAAGTTCTTTCTCTTGAAAAGATGTAAATAATGCATAACTGTTGAAGTGTGGGAGCCTGGCTTTCCCCCAGTTGCTCCCTTCTGCCATTTTTCCTTGCATAGTTGGACAGTTTGCTGGCTCGAGAAATTCAGCTTACAGTTACTTGGAGCCTCATTTGATGCAGGGTCTGCGATTGAGGGCTGAGTGATCGGTTCCCTGCCTCGTTGTACGCAGTAGGATGCCTGCCGCATCTGTGGCCGGCTCTTCTGGGAGCCGTCTTTGACTGCTCCTCTCTTTCAGCTTTGGAGATCACTTTGAGTGGAACAAAGTGACTTCCTGCATCCACAACATCTTAAGCGGGCAGCGGTGGATCGAGCACTATGGTGAGATTGTCATCAAGAACCTGACGGACGACTCCTGCCACTGCAAAGTGAACTTCATAAAGGTACCTTGAGGGAGCCCAGCTCCCGTGCTGGAGGGGGGAGGCGGGGCCAGGTGCCCAGGGCACAGGCTGTCCTCCACTCTGTCCCTTGACTGGGACGTTGACCCTGCCTGCCTCCCCTACCATCTGCCCTCAGTGCAGAGCCTGGGGGACTCTTCTACAAGAAGCCACCAGACTGTGACACAAAGATGCGTGAAGACATGATGCTAAGTGGATAAACCGGATGTGAAAAGATGTATTCTATATGATCCCAATGACATGGATTCCCCCAAAAGCCAAGTTTATAGAGAAAGAAAACAGAGCAGGGGTCATCAGGAACTGGGTGGAGGGCAGGATAGTTTGTGTGTCATGGGTTTGGAGCTTCTGTTTGGGAAAAGGAAAAAGTTCTAGAACTAGAAAGTAGTGACAGTTGTACACCATTGTGACGGTGCTTCATATTTTTGAGCTATGCATTTAAGAATGGCTGAAATGAAGCCAGGCCTGGTGGCATGCTCCTGTGATTGCACGACTCAAAAGGCTGAGGCTTGTGGATGGTGAGTCTGAGAGCAACCTGGGCTACAACAGGAGACTCTGTCATGAAAGAGAGGACTTGGGCAGGGACAGCTCTGCCCGTGTGCTTTGAGGAAAGGCGTGACCGGCCGTCCCCTTAACAAAGCTTTCCCCTCGCTTCCATCCTCTCCAGCAGACGTCTGCAGCCTCTCAAAGGTCCACGAGGCTCTGCACCGTCAGCACTGGCAGCTCTCACCCCTTGGAATGCACATGCATCCGTAGTGCATGCACACACACGTGTGCACACACACGCACCCTCATTCCTCCCAGTCCCTGCTCCCGCCACCCTCGCTGCTCCCCTCTCACTGCTGTCTGCCTCCTCAGCCACTGAGCGCCGGCCCTGCTTTCCTCACTTCCGCCCCACTGGCCTCCTTCCTCCAGATCCTGACATTACCGCCTCACGCTGTCATCCACTCGATTTCACCATCCGATGTTCAAGGGTTTTGTTACCACTGAAGTTGGCTTCCTCGTTCTTTCTTTACCCATCTGTCTCTCTGCCCTCCTCACCCTCCTCCTTGCCATCCCCAGCTCCACAAGAGTAAAGGCCTGGTTGGTCCTGTTCCTCCTACAGCCCTGACTGGCCCTTGATGCCAACAGCCGAGGCTCAGAACATTCAGAGACAAATGGAAAGGTCAACCAGGTGCAAGAAAGTATGTAGGGTCTCTCCAACTTCCTTAATTTGAGTCCCACCCCTTTCTCTCCCTTCTAGAAGCGTTTTACTTTTTAAAACCCTATATACTTAAAGTGGCTTTAAGGTATAGCCCTTGCCAAAGAATGTTAGTGTTTAACTAAGATCAAAATCCCAAACTGAGTGCAGAGTCATACATTCCTCTCTGCACCACCTGTAACCCATGGGGGACATCTGTGAGGTTGACCAGGCAACTGGGGCAGGAATGTATCCCCCTAATCCAGGTAGAGCAGCTTTCCACATCTCCTCAAAGGAATGTGTTCACTCCCTTGTCTACCATTTACCCTCTTCTCATCTACTCAGGACCAGAGAAAGAATGAGAAGGCTGGCCTCAAACTCAGAGCCGTCCCCCTGCATCAGCCCTGAGTACTGAGATTGCTCAGTGTGTCCACCATCACACGGCTTTACAGGAAATACACGATGGTGTAGTTATTTGGAATGAGCTTTGGTTGTTGAAAGAATCTGGGAGTAGACGCCAGGCACGTGTGGGACATGGCCGTCTCCTCTGCGGCTTCCCATCCAGTCATCAACATTTGCTTTGTTCATGACTGTCGTAAAGGGCAAAACTCTGACCCCTGCTTCCCAATAAACTGAGGGGTCTGGGATCCATTCTTCTCCTGCCACTTCACATGGCTGGAGAACTCATTCACTAATTTCTCGTTCACTTCTCCGCACTGCTGCGTCCCACCCTCGCTTTGCTTTTTACCAAAGCTTTGAAGGAAAGAAACTGAACCAGCAAAAAACGACCTGGAAATGCCACTAAAATTTCCAAATATGGCTTCAGTTTCAGCTGAAAATAGTGCCAGGGCTTTTGATTTATGTAGAAACGCCTTCTGTTCATGGCAGTTTTTAAGGGTGGCCAGGTACTTGAGCGCTTTCCAAAGCATCGCCTCTAGGGAGTTGGCACTCCCTCTGCTGGCTGGAGAGCGGTATTGTGTAAACTAGGCTGAGCTGAGCTGTGCTCTCAGGGGCTGGGATGAGCAGAGCTGAGCAGACTCAGTCAAGGCTCTCAGCCTTTAGAATCATGGTGTCATGCCTGGGGCAGCTGCTAATCCACTAGACAGTTAGCTAATTAGCTACACTAGCCAATGCACTAGGTACTTGGCAAACGCCTAAGAGCTGAGTTGTGCGTTCCTACGTTACACAAAGCGAAAGTAGAAAAAGTAATAACCTACACACACACACACACACACACACACACACACACACACACACACACACACGTTCATTATTGGGTTACAAACTGCAAATAGGAGATTAACTGTAAATTTTATTAAATAGCTAAAGGTATTTTTTAAATCCAGAACCTAGGCAGGCTATGGGATCAGGCTAGAAAACCTGGAAATAAATCCACATGTTTACACTTAATTGATTTCTAAAAAAGAACCCCAGTATGACTCGGTGAGAGAGGGCAGTCTCTTCAATAATGCTGTTGGGATCACAGGATATCCACATGCAAAAGAGGAAATATTTGCAATCTGACAAGGTGTTAAAATGCAAAACATATAAAGGAACTCAGCCGGGCGGTGGTGGCACATGCCTTTAATCCCAGCACTCGGGAGGTAGAGGCAGGTGGATCTCTGTGAGTTCGAGGCCAGCCTGGGCTACCAAGTGAGCTCCAGGAGAGGCGCAAAGCTACACAGAGAAACCCTGTCTCGAAAAACCAAAATAAATAAATAAATTATAAATAAAAAAATAAAGAAACTCAACGGGAAGAAAACAATGGCTAACTGGGGAGCTGGGTGTGGTAGTGCACCCTGGTAAGACCAATACTTGAACTCAGGAGGCTGAAGCAGGAGGATCACTGTGAGCGCTATACAGCAAGAGCCCATCCAAAAAATAAAGTGCAGTCTATACACAGATGAACCAACAGATGCTAGATCAAGTGCCGTGAGCCAGGCTCGAGGCTAAAGGCTCTTGCTGCAAGCCTCAGGATCTGCATGTGGTCTCCAGAACCTACATGGTAGGAGGAGTGACTCCTGGAAGTTATCATCTGATTTCTACGTGTGTGCTGTAGCATGTTCGAGGACACACACACGTAAGCCAGTGTGTTCAACAAAGGCAAATAGAGCTCAGTGGCAGAGAGCCTGCCTCCTAGAAAAGGGGTACAAAGTGCCTGAACGACATCTCTGAAAGTGCAAACAGATGGATGAATGGATCTTCATCTAATCAATCATCCAGGAAATGCAAATTAAAAACCCTGTGAGATGTCACCTCACTGCCTCTTAGAATAGCTCCCACTGAGGGATCATGGTAGCGCACACACCTTTCATCCCACCACTTGGGATCTCATGCCTTTGCTCCCAGTACTTGAGAGGCACACATGCCTTTAATCAGCACTATGGAGGTGGAGACAGGAAGTGGTATGGCTGGGCAGAGAAAGGAATATAAGGCAGGAGGAGGCAGGAGCTCAGTCTGTCCGCCGAGGAGTTGGTGAGGTGAGAGGTGGCTGTGGCTTGTTCCTTTGTCTCTCTGATCTTTCAGCATTTACCCTAATGTCTGGCTCCAGGTTTTTATTAAGACCAATTTAGGATTTGAGCTACACATAGTGTCATGTAGTCCAGGCTAGCCTCAAATTCAATTTGCAGCTGAGGATGACCTTGAACTCCTGATCCTCCTGCCTTGTAGAAGAGCACCACTGGGCCCAACCTTAGTTCTTTCTCTTGCTCCAGCCACCCCACCCCATCACCACCCCCGCCGCCGCCACCGCCGCCGCCCAATACCTGTAATAAGCAAATGCCAGAGTCTTACCCCGACCGTTCTCATCTGCATTCTAGGCAAAGTACTGGAGCACTAATGCCCACGAGATCGAAGGCACAGTGTTCGACCGCGATGGGAAGGCTGTGCACCGGCTGTTTGGAAAATGGCACGAGAGCATCTACTGTGGCGGTGCCTCCTCTTCCACATGTGTCTGGAGAGCAAGTGAGTGTCCACCAGATCCCAGGCATGGGACGGATGAGTGTCTGGGTCAGGGCAGGGGAGCTGGGAGGGGTGAGTGCTACTCCATAGCTCTAGGCTACCGCCTGCTTGTTAGCAGGTTAGCGGTACTGGCCCATCTGTCAAGTCCTTATCATGCTTACAGTAGCATCTTAGTTTGACTGCTAGGTTCTGTTCTGGGTTCTCAGGACCTCAGACAGGAGCTGCCGTCAATCCAAGGGTGGCCTGCAGGGTTCCTGGGTTCCTGTCACACATGGGAGTATGACAAGCCCTGTCGGAATGCCCGTGAAATGCAAGAAGTAATTCTTGAGCAAAGATGAAGAGGAAAGTGTCACTAGAAAAACAGTGACCTGGGCTTTCCAAAGCATGCAGGATCCTCCAATTGGCCCAACCCCAGAAGCCACACTGTATCCCAGAAGATACAGCCCCTGGAGAAGCTGTGCCAAGAAGGCTGTGGAAGCCCAGCCTCCCAGCAACACTTTAATCTTCTGACTGAAAAGTCAGAGTCCTTTTATTAAACCTCTGTCTCGTCTGGTTAAGGGAGGGAGAGAAAGGTTGGGGGTTGGGGTTGGGAGGAAGGGAAAAGAAAAACCACTCCATTCATCATTTAAGCCATGGGGCTACATGCCATGATTTAATACTAAGTTGAGAGGCGATGGCTTCCTGTTGTTATCTCCACAGCCTACTCATGTCAGAAACACAGGTCCACGGGGAAACATTATGCTACACGTGTTTCCTCCCATGTGTGAAGATGGTTGTCACAACTCAGTATCAGGTCACCTCATAGCCGAATGCCAAGCAGGGAGAAAAGGGAGGACCAGCGAGCTTTTGATCTTGCACCTCCCTTTTCTCAAGAATGAAGCATTTCCCAGGATTCCCAGCCAGTGAGTCCCTAACAGCACATCAGCCTGAAGTGGGCCCCAGCCCATCCCCATGCCAAGTGTGGGTAACAAGGAAGGCTCAGTTCACCTGAACTTGGGCTTGTGTTCCATGAGGACGAGATGGGACCACAGGGCCACGGTGTCTCTGTCAGTTCCAGCCATGTCTTCCTCCATCCCAAAGGTTGCCATGGAACCAGAATGCCTCCCTAGCTTTGAGGCAAACAGGAGACTGTTCACATGGACAGTCTCTCATTTGCTGAAAGCTGCCTCATGGATCACTATTACATTTGGCAATAACACAGCTTCATGGAATTAAATAAACGTAACATAAAAGAATGCAACACATTTTGGTGTCATTAAACACATGTTCCACAGCATAAACAAATGTAACACATCTTCAACTAATATTCTACAATATTTCCCCCTATTTGCCTAAATAAAAAGAAAAGATTTTTAACTTTAACATAGTAAAACAATTTACAACAAAAATAGTTATCAAGTAAGAATTACATTTACAATGTCTAGTCCATTTGTATTTAGCAAATTCAGATAAAAATACTCCATTATCTATCTTATCTTAGTGATTCCAAAATTTCATACCTAATTTACTTTCTATCATAAACTAAGGAAAACTGTAACTCTAACTATTTAGTCTTTAACTCCATCAAAGACCCCAGAAGGATGTAATATTACCTAATAACAGAGACATCTGGCTGCCTGGATAGTCACCCAAAGTTCCTCTGCAATGTTGGGGCATCCATCTTCAGCCTATTAGGCCTAGAATATCTGGTGCACTTTTCAGTGAAGCAGAAAATTTGAAGGACTGTCCCACCTTATATTGGCAAAGTATGTCAGTCACTTTTATCTATGTCCTGCGGAATATCTGGCAGACTCTTCTGTGAAGAAGGAATTTTGAAGGACTGTTTAGCCTTGCAAAGTTCAACAATCTTTTTCTTGTGTTTTTGCCACAATGAAAGCAAACTCCATATGGAGTTTCTTCAATGCCCATCATCCTTTTATGAAGTAAACTAGTAGCTCCCGGGAGCAGATGTGTCTCATTGTCATGAAAAAGCTTAGGTTATTAAACATCTTAAATGCCACATTCTGTAGGTCTTTGAAGTGTTTGAAAATCATCTATCTGTCTAAAATACACCTGTTTAACCTTGAAAATATGCCTAATGTGACTATAAGTTTGATTATTACAGATTAATTACTAACCTAATTTCTTAATTATACAGTGCATTTTTAAATGAGCTGCATAAGCACAGTCCCCCCAAACAAGAGTAAAAACATATATCCAATATAACAAAAATAACTTTAAATTTGTCTCAATATAGCAAAATCCATGCCAGTGCAAAATATCTGAGATTAATAGTTGCCTTTTATCCTACATTCTTATTTTCCACTAAATGATAACAAACATCCATAACCTACCAAATAACACCCACTCACGCCATCTCTTGGGAATGTGGGTATTGTGCTCTCCAGTCTGCTTCCTGTTGTCTGTGGGCAAAGGCATTTTTAGGGGTCCCTGAGACAATTAAGATAATGGTCAAGTCCTGGGAAGACCAGGTGTAACCTTTGTTGATATATATCACCTGTCAAGATTCAGGAGGTCTCCATGATCAAACCTGATCCATATCTACCCTGAAAGAATCCACAGCCTCTCGTTTCCTGTGGAAATAAAAACAAAACGTCTTCTCTAAAGCAATGTATTTTTTGAGTTCCATTTTAAAGTTGAGGCATTTCATCGGTTTCTCTTTGAATTCCACGTCTCTTAGCAGCTGTCATTTGCTTATCAGCAATCAAAAAATTTAAGGTCAGTACAGCAACATACAGGATCCAGACTCCCTGTGTATTTTTCATCTTTATGTGGCTTATTCTTTTATATTATTTTTACTGTCTCCTTAAAGAATTTATTATTTTTAAACTCTTTCTTTCTATAGCTGTCTATATCCTTTTTCTTTCTTTCTTAAACCTATGCACATTGTAAAACACACTGGAACCTGTTTAGAGTTTTTTTCCATCTGAACCTCTTTTACTGGATATCTCTAGCCTTTTTTGAACCACATAAGCCTTTAAACTGCTAAGTGGCATGGCCGGGACCTCCACAGTGGCTTTAACAGCTGCTTCCACCAGCTTCTCAGGTCCCTGAAAGTCAAGCCTTAAGCTTGCTGGCTGGTTGGAGTTGGTCAAGAACTGCATTTAACCCCCCAGAGATCTAGAATACCAATGCTTGCACTACACCAGGCATTTTTTTACCTAGGCCTTTTTTTTAAAAACTTACTGGCTGCTCAAGGGCTTGCTGTAAGGCAGAAACTCTTAAAGAAGCCATGTCCTTTTGTTTTGTTTTGTTTTTGTTTTTCAGCTTTCTAAGGCCCTACATGGAAATTCAGGCCTCATGTTGGAATAACAAAATGTAGTTGGGTTTTTTTATTTTTTATTTTTTTATTTTACTCTTAGCTCTTTGGGGGCCCACCACACAGCTCAGCTCCCAAATAAATACATGGCAATATATTCTTACTTATGAATGCCTGGCATTAACTTGGCTTGTTTCTAGCCAGCTTTTCTTAGCTTAAATTATCCCACTTACCTTTTGCCTCTGGGCTTTTACCTTTCTCTATTCTGTATGCCTTTCTTTACTTCTTACTCCTTAGCTGGCTGTGTGGCTATCTCCCGGCATTTTCCTCTCCTTCTCCTCTCCTCGATCCCCCTCCTTTCTCCTCCTCTCATTTATTCCCTCTTCCTGCCAGCCCCGCCTCTTCCTCCCTCCTCCCTAGCTATTGGCTGTTCAGCTTTATTGGACCAATCAGCTGTTTTAGACAGGCACAGTCACACAGCTTTACAGAGTTAAACAAGTGTAAAATAAAGGGATGCAGTACATGTTTGCATCATCAAACAAATATTCTACAGCATAAACGAATGTAACACATCTTCAACTAATGTTCCACAGCAGTTACATCCTTACCATTCTTCCTTGACTTTGTCTCCACATGGACCTCAAGCTCTCCTGGCCCGTGTTGAAGGAAACCCCCATCTTTACTCTGGTGGGCGGGGTCTCAGAGTAAGCTCAGCATGGAGCTTGGCTCCTGTGTGCAAGCTTAAGATAAGGTACACAGGTAGTGGGATTAGCTGCCAGTGGGACATGGAAAGCTCCAAAAAGTAGGTCTGTGGCAACGTTCAGGGAGGACATTTTTATGTGGATATGTGTGCAGCACGTGTTACGACTGTCTGGGAATTCCGCTAGTCTGCGTTGGATCTCGCTGTTGTGCACCTGATTCTTAGCTGAGATCACAGTTAGGGCAAAGTAGGACCTAATGTTCCACCACCAGGATGTGAGATTTTAGGGGCAGAGACTTGGTCAAAAGGAAGGCGAGGGGGGAAGGAAAGAATAACATGCTCTGATAGCCCCTGGGGAATTCAGCACTGGTGCAGCTGCTATGGAGTTCTGGGGGAGTTCGGCATCTCTGCGTGAACGTGGGTCTTCTGCAGCGGGAGTTGGCTAGTTAAGCAAAGGCCTAGTGGGTTTATTTATTTGGTTTGTTTTTTAAAACTTTGTGTGTGTGTGTGTGTGTGTGTGTGTGTGTGTGATGTTATGAGTGCAGGGATTATGCATGCCATCATGGGAATGTGGAAGTCAAGGGGACAACTTTGTGGAGTTCTTTCTACCATGTAGGTTCTGAACTCAGCTCATCAGCCTTGAGTGGCATCTCACTGGGCCCCTGGTGTGTATATTTGAATAACAAATTCTGCGATCGCTCAGACAGTACAGATGCTCCTCAGCACTGAATAAATTCACTAAAGGACCAAGGCAAAGAGACCATATCCCCGGGATAGAACACTCAGGCAGGGAAATCTGTAGAGAAATGCTCAGTAGCTGCTTGTTAGTCAGAATATTTTAATAGAAATGGAACAGTTTAGAGTTAGAGATGAAACATGGCTCGTCGGAGATGAAAAAGGTGAAGGAATTTAACTAACATGAATGAATTGCAAATGAGAACGGGTGGTTTGTTTCTCTTTCAGATCCCATGCCGAAAGGCTATGAGCAGTATTATGGCTTCACACAGTTTGCATTAGAGTTAAATGAAATGGATCCATTGTCAAGGTCTTTATTACCACCCACCGACACTCGGTTTAGACCAGATCAAAGGTAAGGATTTTTTTCAAAGAGCTTTCTCTCCAGAGACATTTACAACAATCTACAAAAAGTGGTATTCAGAACTGCCTGGCTACCCGGAGCCTGTGGTGGGAACTACCATCAGGTGTACAGGGACAAAGTGGAAGCTTGAAACATCTGTCTCCGAGGGACTAGAGCCTGAACGTCCATCCTCCTGTGGGGCATCCTCCACACATGTGTGGGGCCCCATTTCTATTGAAATGCAGAAAAGAGGGGAGAGCTATTTTGAAGAATTTCACTGTGTGTAGTAATAAGGAATTTAATGTTTATTTGAAATAGTGAAAGTACCCAGCTCTCCTAACCCTCCAGTTGAAATGATTATAGGGAGTTGTGTGGTCTGTGACAAGGCTTTTCCTCTTTCCCAGCCTCGGTTTCCTACTCTGGAAGACAGAAAGAAGAATCTCCCCCAAGCCTTTTGTAATTGAGACTCAAAATCTAAGGACCACATGACAGGAAAGATTGCTATGTTCGATTTAACTTTTTTTTAAGCCTTAAATATGAGTATATAACCAAATTCAAAGACAATTGATCAACATAAATCTGTATTTACAATCTTACACTATGGATTTGGTCTAGAAATCAGTAAGATGTCACTAAGTAGGGAGAAAATGGAATTGGGGAAATGAACAGTTCATGGATAAGAGGCTCGGATATTCCTTAAACATGGAGAGAAATTCAGTTTTGCTTATAATATTTTTTAAATGCTAATTTTTAAATCCAGGTGAAAATAGCATTATTACCTTAGATTGGCAAAGAAAAAAAAATCACTGTTGTTGGTGTTCCTGGCCACTGACCACTCCCCCAGCCACATGACCACGTATGCACTGGCAAAACGATTAGTCATCCCTCACGTCCTATGTAATCCGTGTGCTGCGTGATCACGCAATCTGCGCATGCGTGCCCTAAGCCCATGTGCGCATGTGCAGGGGGATCCATAAGAAGGGACGCAGACCCCTCCCTTTCCTCTCCTTTTCCTCCTCCTCCCCTCTCTCTCTCTTTCTCTGCACTCGTCTTCCACAGACTGGTCACACTATCTTTTGTCCCTCCCCTCTCCCGTCTAATAAAACTCTTGATAGTGAGTTTTGTTGTGCCTCGTGACTTTTCCTCGCTGAGTAAAAGCGCTTATTAAAGCCAACAACTATATGGGGCTGGCGACAACATACTATAATATAAATAAATATATAATATAAAAAAGGGCAATATAAATTGCTTCAATTCCTTATAAAGTGTAGTTTTATAATATATCAATTACAGACTCACTCTTTTGTCCAGCACTCCTAAGTCTAGAAGTTTCTTGCACAGATACACTTTCTTATGTGTAAATGGTGGTTGTCCAAAGTCATTCATTACAACATTAAATGTAACACTAAAATTAGTAGGAATAGCCCAATGTCTACATGTAGAGCATGTTTGAAATACATTCACAAAACGGAATACTATACAGCTGTTAAAAATAAAGGTGTCTGGGCACTACTGTGAAAAGTTCTCTAAGACGTGTTGTTAAGTAAAAGGTAAAGTAAAGCAGAGCAATCTTGCCACCGTTTATGCCCTTAAAATGGAATAAGAATCTGTATTTATATTTGAAAACCATGTACCCAAGAAATGAAAGTGTGCAGTTCCCTGTCACGGGAGGCTGAGGGAAGTAGAAAGCTGGCTCAGGTTTCTCTGGATAGAGTTTTTGAACCCTGCAAAGATCACCCGTCCACAGAATTTTTATCTTCTGGCCCACAATACTACATCATGGGCTGAAGAAGGGCCAGTCTTGGGCATAGAAGTGGTTGGTTGTCGTTTTTTCAGCGACTGTTCCTTTCCTCTTTCCCCTCAATGCCCAGGCTTCTAGAAGAAGGGAACATAGAGGAGGCTGAGGTGCAGAAGCAGAGGATCGAGCAGCTGCAGAGGGAACGGAGGAGGGTCCTGGAGGAAAACAGCTTGGAGCACCAGCCCCGGTTTTTCAGGTTTGTACGCTGCATGACAGTCACTGTCCTGAAACAGGATCAGTGCCTCCTCACCGCTCCCTTGCTCCTTCCCTTGGCTCAGCAGTACCGCCGCTGAGTTTCTCAGTCAACCCCTGTAGCAGAAGGACACTGTCAGAGCTGCTCCTCACACCCGGCCATCTTGTTACATCCATAGCTGAGGCTGGTTGCTGGCATGGCTAGATTGTACATGACAGGCTGCTGATGACCGCCCTACCGTAGAATTCAAAGTACCTATGACTAGAACAAACGCAGTTCCGATGCGTTTGTGCTCGAGTTCGAAAGATCTGATTGATCTTTTAAAATAACTTTCTGGAGCTGAGTGGCTTGTAATCCCAGCATGAGGGGGGATGAGGCAAGAAGATTGGTAAGAGTGTGAGGCTAGCCTGGGCTATAGTGTGAAACCCTGTCTATAGATAGACAGACAGATGGACAGACAGATGGATAGACAAGACAGATTAATAGATGGATAGATAGACGGATGGATGGATGGATGGATGGATGGATGGATGGATGGATGGATGGATGGATGGATGGATGGACGGAAAGACAGACATACAGACAGATTGATAAATAGATGGATAGATATATAGACAGGCAGACAGATAGATGATTTGTTGAGAGGGTCTTGTTTACAATGTACATAAAATTGTAAAAGGGCTGTGAGCAATTGTAGCCCTTACCTTCACCCATCCTTATTTTAACTGAGGAGAAACAGGCCCAGAGAATAGAGGGGATTGAAGAAGGACCCAGTGGAATCTTCCAGATGGGGCCACGCCTTTCCTGACAGCCTGGCCAGTACTCTGTATGGGTTGGGGATTTGTTGCAGCAGCTTATATAGAGAATGCACACACCTGGTAGGTAGGTCTGCTCCTGACCTACAGCCAGTGGTTTACTGATGTTTGGGGCAGGTCTGATTTCATTTATCAGTATGGGCAACAGACACATTTTCCAGAAGGCTGTAGGGACTAATCCTTACAGCAGGGAAATGTCTATCTTTTAAAACATTGAGAATATCAGTCCTGGTGGCACAGACATGTAATCCTAACACTCTGGAGACTGAGACAAGAAGATTGCAAGTTCAAGGCCAGCCTAGGCAAGTTAAGAATGACAACAAAATCAAAACCCTGCCTCTAAAAAAAATAAAAATGGCACCCAGAACATATGCTTTATTCCTAACGAAGTTAATGGCAGCTTAACTGCCCATCAGTAGGGCGATGCTAAGATGAACTGTTATCCATCCCCACAATGGAATATCACTCAACTGTTTAAAAAGGAATGAGAAACCCCCATCACCGAGGTCACCAAGTTGACCTATAAAGAGCAGATGGTAGATGTTGCTGGCTTGGCAGGCGGTAAGGCCTCAGCAGTCACTCCAGCTGTTCATCATGGAAGTAACCATAGATAATATTTAAAGAAATGGGCAGGGCTGTGTTCTAATCAAACAGTATTTCGAAGGTATGGGTGTGGCTTGGTGGTAGAATAGTTAGCATGCATGAGGCCTTAGACTTGACCCCTAGCATTGCAAACACAAATGCTCTGGAGGCTGCATTGGGTCCTGGGGCCCTGGTTTGCTGACTTACCGTGGAAGAGTGAAGATAGATGGTCCCCATCTTCCTGTGTGAATGGAAAACATCTCCAGTGTAGACTGTGGTGTGTAATGGAAGGGATAGCGTACTGCCCGGTGCTGTGGAAGGGAGAGAAGGCCCTGTGTGGGCGCGTGCAGGAGCTTTCTCTGGCAGAATGAAACTGACATCAGCGCCTCGGGAGCAGACATAGGCTGGGAGGTAGGGCTAACTGGAAAATGGTAGACTCTGTGTCCTGTCACGCCTTTTGAGTGTGGATCTGTGTAGCAGGTTTGGTTATCTTTTCCCAGAGAAGTAAACCAAAAGTTCCCTCTCCAAACTGTTGTGGTATCCAGTTCCAGTTCCTTTTTGGTTTGTTCTCTTTTTGGCTTTTTGCTAACTTCGGTTTACTTTGATCAGCCTAGTTGATTGTGCAGTATTTAGTCATTCCCAGTGTGGTGGCTCTTAGCCTGGCCCTGTTTGATGTACAGCACACAGAGAGAGGATGGCGGACACGGACACACACACACACACACACACACACACACACACACACGGAGAGAGAGACAGAGAGATGTTCTCTCAGAATCACCACCTTCCCAGCCTCCAGGCTTAAGAACTTAATATAATGTCAGAAGTAAAAAATGGCTGCCAGCCTGCAGACACCACTCTGATACCTGATACCCAAACAACAGGAATAGTGGATGTGTCTGTAGCAGAGTCTGTGAGAATCTGTCTCATCTCTCACAGGAAATCCAGCGATGACTCTTGGGTGAGCAACGGGACCTACCTGGAACTGAGGAAGGACCTTGGCTTTTCCAAACTGGACCATCCCATCTTGTGGTGAAAAAGCAAAGAAGAGAGATGTGTTAGTGTACTTTCCTCACATCTGCTTCTGGAAGCAGCGCACACTTGTGTCTGTACGTCTAAAAGATAGTATCTAGAATGATCACTTGTGCTTAGCTTAGCATTGGGAGTACTGAAGTATATATTTTCTTCAGTAAGTTTCTTTACAATTTCAAGTATTATCATGATTGTTTATATGAATGTAGAACACCTCGGTATTTCCTTTTATATATAAACTATTTAATAAAAATGAAAGATTGAATGTTAATGTGTGGGTTTAAAGAAAATGAAGCTTTAACACTAATTTCCCAAAGGTAAGGGGGAAATCAAATGTATGCCTTATAAAATCACACTGGAGAAAACCGCTATCTCCCAGGTGCATTAAGAAATAAGAACACCCGGGGTTGCTCACCCATGCACTAGCTATCCAGGTTTAATTGGTAGCTGGGATATCTTTTTGCCTCAGACAGCTCTTGAATTGCTCATACAGAACAATCTGCTGGTGCTGAAGTACCAAGACTATTTCCATTTGCATTTTAGTGGTTAAGGCGTCTGTGTGAGGTTAGTGGGATGCATATTTTTTATGTGAGGTGGGCATTGCCCGTTTGGAAGGGGAAGCCTTCTCTCCCTCTAGTTCTGTTGCCTTATATACAACACTCCCCCACCCCCCACCCACCCACACTTGCTTAGATTAATCAGAGAGATCTCCAATAATTCAGTGTCCTGATGGCATCCCAGGGAAGCAGAAGGCATTTCATTTTTTCTCAGTGAGAGCTGAATCCTTAACAATTTAAGAAACTACTTTCAGCTTCCTGCCCCACCCCGGCTCACAAGCCTTCCTTCTGGCCCCTATTTCAGATGGAATGTCTCCCATGTAGTACAAGACATACAGTAAACAGCCTGCAGCAATGTGACCTTCTGAAATGTTAGTGCAGTCATGGTGGTCTGAAATAACCCGGCACATCCTTCTTTCATGTGGCTTTGGTGTTATCTACCTCTTAGTAAGATCTGTATTCTCAGCCGTGTGTAGACATTTGACCATCTGCCTTAGAGACAAGCATCAAGCATTGCTCTTCTTCTGTGTCGTCCTGAGAAAGCTGCAAAGGTTTTACCTCTCTCCTCTACTCTCTTCTTATTTATAATACTCTGACATCTGCATCTGTCTCAGATAGGAGCTACCAAAACGAAACGGTTGTTCTTGTAAATGTCTTACTTCACATTACGATAATAGAATGCGTGCGGTAGCTGAACTGTGTTATCAAAACAATTCTGACTTCTGCCCAGAGCACATTAAGACCAAAGCCTGATTGTTGAGCCTTTGACTTGCATGTCTGTAATGATTCTGTGAAGTATTGTGTGTAATGGTAGGGTAAAGAGATTTCTATAGAAAGAATTTGAGGGGACCAGTGAGATCGGCTCAGCAGGTAAAGGCACTTACTGTACAAGTCTGGCAGCCTTAGTCCAATTCCCAGGACCCACATAGAAGGTGGAAGGAGAGAACCAACCCCACAGAGCTGTCGTGTGTCACACCAAGTAGCCGACTGGACAGCGCTGAGTTTTCACAATGGAGTGTTGAAAGTGAATCAGTAGTCTTTGGAGTCTTCAAGTGACTGTCATTTTAAACAACTCATTAAATATTGGTTCATTTATTCCATTTTATGGAGACATCAAGATGAACACAGTGGGAACCTCATTTCCATTTCTAAGCAGCTGGATGACACAGCCCGATTCTTTAGTTCCCGTTTTTCTTCCGTTCCTTTTAAAGCGTTATCCACATTCTGCTCACAGACTTGAGGAAGTGGGCTGTAGATTTAATGGCTCTCAGTGGGGAAACAAATCTGGTGTACACAATGTGAGTATAAATGTGGAAGTTTAGTAATATTGACTGTTAAATAGGCCTGCTCCAGAGGCTGGCTCAAAGGAGAAGAAAGAAAACAACAAAAACCAAAACCTAAAAAATACCACCGGAATGACTGCCACGTTGTGGTACCACTTATTTGAAAATTCTCTTAGATTATCTCATGGTGTGATTTCTAGCTTTATTTTTGGAATCCCATGAACAGCTGACCCAAATGTCACCTCTGTAGTCACCTTATTTGAATCAGAGACAGGAATGAACAAAATATGTTCCAGAACCATATGTAAAATCTCTTAGTCACTGCCACAGTCTGGGTGAGGGCTTTCTGACATGCAATTGGTCTGGAGGTACAACCTTGGTATTTAAATTTTAAAACTCTCTGCAGGAGGGAGGAGGCCGCTGCATTCCTTCCATCCTGTCCAACACACCCTTCCACCAACCTTGTGTAGGACTTGCATATTTTATAAGGAAAACAAAACTATGGTGTTGTTTGAGAAGAATTAAGGTAAAGGTTAAGTCTCTGGACTCTTAACTTTTTCAAATCCATAATACCAATCACTGCTGCATTTGACATTCCTGTTTCAGCCTCTCTCATTCTAATGATCCTAGTTCAAGTTTATGATGAGTTACAGATGTTCTCTTGCTGTAGAACCTTGTGCTAACCACGCACTACACCTCATGTGTTCCTCTTTTTAGTGCCCAAATTGCAACACATGCTTAAGGAATGAGCATCTTCAGTATAACAAAGGAAGAGGGCCAGTTTCCTCCACAGGTCCTTGGGTACTTGAAGGACATCATATTTCCCCTCTTCAAAGGTGGTAATAAAAGCCTCAGTGCAGTTCACATCCTGATGCTAGGACGGCTTCTGGTACTCACTAAACAGATCAGTTCCCCTCCCAGACCCCAGGGGGAGTCTGGTACTAAGTAAATAGATGCAGTTCACTTCCAAGGCACTAGGGTGAATCTGGTACTAACTAAACAGATGTGGTGCATCTCTGAGACAGTCTGGTACTCACTAAACAGATGCAGTGCACCTCTGAGACACTAGGGGGAGTCTGGTACTCACGAAACAGATGCAGTGCATCTCTGAGACACCAGGGGGAGTCTGGTACTCACGAAACAGATGCAGTTCACCTTAGACTGGTGGGGGGGGAGGGGGTTCCTGTACTAAAAAGATGGAGGTTAACTTTAGGATATAAATACAGTTACTTACTAAGTAGCAAGAATGCCTCAGCAGTCCCCCAGTCTTCTAGTGCATCTGGGGGGCTTCCTGAAGGAAAAGTACACAAACTGAATTTTTTAATGTTTACTTCATTTAGGCTAAATGTTTTCCTCAAATCCTATTTTTAACTACTTCCAGTAAATCATTTGCTCAGCCTTCGAGCACAGTCCTTCATCTGCATTTGCCAGAGTCAATTTGTGATGAGATATTTTATTCTACCCTTAAAGCTGTCAAGCCAAAAATAGAGATAAGGGTTACTTTGCTTTTTAATGTAGGCTGACTGTGCACTACAAGCTCTCTGATGGACTGTGGCTATTATAGACTGTCCGCTTAGCTACCAATAAGAGCGGTAAGTTGCTCTTGTGATCTTAGGAATAGCAGCTACAGTGTGTGGGCAGAATTTATCTGAATGTCTTTAGTTTTGATATCAACATCAGCATAAATCTATTTTTGCTAGCAGATTAAAGCTATTTTCACATGTTCATTTTTCTGTGTTGTATCGATCTGTGACTGAGTATTTATCTTTCTCTGTTGAAAACCTACATATTGAACAAGTATCTGCAAATCATGATGGTCTACAGTGCAAGTCTGTTTTAAAGACCAGTTCTAGGGGATGCAGCAATCAGAAATGACTCATTTATTTCATTCATTTTTTTTTAATCTTCCTCTGTTGCCTCCAGAGGATATGCTTCTGGGTGGAAAACTGATACTTGTAAATCTTCTGCGGAACCATTTGTAAAGGCTGAGTCGTACCTTGCTGCCCACACCTGTCCGGCTTCCCAGAAGCCCCTTCAATTTGTTGTCTCCCTACCCGAGTGGCTCAGTGACTGAGAATAAAGAATATGCCAATGGCCACCTTTGTCTTTGTTTTTCCTGGTTGTGGGCAGTTGATGGAAGGGGACCACAAGATCTTCTCCCGAGTCTGTCTAGAGGAATACACCTGCTCGTCTAAAGCGACAGATCCTGAGATACTGAACTTGGGAAACACTGTAGTCTTCACCCCACATTTCCCAGGCATCCTCAGCTATTAGAATAGGCACTAGGAGCTCCAGGGAGGTCACCTCTAGTCCAAGGATCCCAGCTCTGCTCACTTACTGTGCTATGGAAATAGCATTTCTTGTGTGTCACAACATGAAAGGGAAGCATGCTGATAACACCTGTGCCGTCACACAGACAGTGACTGATCCATCTCCCCTACCCAAGTCACGTCCCTGAGCATTCATGGGACTTCATTGGGTTCTAGGTGGTATGTCCCAGCATCCTTCAGAATAATGTGTTGCTAAAGGAAATCTGAAGAGCATCCTCAACTTTGTAAGATACTGGCCACTGTTTGCTCATGTTGGTATTAAAGCATAAAGACGCCAACAATTGAGGAGACAGTTTGGAGGAATACATACGCTCCAAGCCATTAGTTTACAATTTTAGCCATGTCCTCATTATCCCCACAAAACACTAGGGACAGTGCAGTTCCCTGTCATCAGTAATGAGCAAGCCAGGACTGTATCCCCAGCTGGCGTTCTTCTCATACACTGCATAGCAGAAGTCCTTCCAGGGAACACAGTCCAACCCAAGCCGGTCAAGAGAAGTAAATGGGAGGTCCAGAGTAAGTGTGAAGCATGGAGGATTAACAAGGAAGGAAGTCATTACTGCCTCAGTGGCAGCTAGAGCTCCCAAAATGGAGACACCATCAGAAGTGTGGTTTTGAGGTACATGCCACTTTGACAGACAACCCAGAACAGTCTAGAAGAGCTATCCCTGCCCGGGGCTCAAATCAACCATTTGTGTAATGGCTTTAATGAGCTGAGAAGAGGCTCCTTAATTGCCATCATTTAAAATCATAGACCAGGAAAGTTACATTAATTAAGAGCGTAGTGGTGGCGCACACCTTTAATCCCAGCATTCGGGAGGCAGAGGTAGGCGGATCTCTGTGAGTTTGAGGCCAGCCTGGTCTATAGAGCAGGTTCCAGGACAGGCTCCAAATCTACACAGGGAAACCCTGTCTCGAAAAAACAAAACAAAACAAAACAAAACAAAAGATTCTTAAATTTGGTTAAAGTCCTAGGAGTAATTTACACATACTTGTATGCATGTGTGTATGCACACATACACACACACAAATTTTCCCCCAGGTATTTCAGACTTAGACAGCCCAGGCACTGTGCCGATCAGTATTTTAGTGCCACCGTGGGGCTGGGACACAATTGCCTAAAATTGTCATGTTGCTAGAGACAAGTTTCTTTTCCTAGATTCTGTATATTGTTTTATAGTGTCTTTGAAATTGAACCTGGGCACTAGGCGACCTTAGCTTTGATTTCGATGGAGTGTCTCTTTGTTGCCCAGGATGGACACCACAGGTGTGTGCTTCCTGCCCAGCTGTTTCTCAAGTAGCTTTCAAAAGGGCTGCACAGAAGGCGGCCCCAGCTGCTACTGGGATGGAGTCTTGGGGACACATTTATGGAGCAAAGAATGCTGCTAAACCTAGACAGAAGCCACCCGTCTGGTGGCCAGCTGGTAGGTAAGTCATCACCACATGCTCAGAAGGCTCTGTTGCTCACCTTGTCCAGGGAGAGATGATGGCAGCATCTCTAGACTGGTGACTGATCTAGAGGAAGTCTGACTCTCGGTGACAGGGAAGAGCAGGGGGTGGGGGTTGTCGCCAGGGAAGGGAGAAGTTATAGGTGACTCAAGGCTTCTCTCCAAGCTTACTAAGTGCATGCTTAATCTTGTCAATTTAGAATCACCATGGATACAAGTCTCTGGGCACATCTGTGAAGGAGATTCTGGTTAGGTTAGTTGAGGTGGGAAGACCCACCTAGCTGTGGGCTCGGGTCTTGGAGTGAATGAAGGGGACACCGGGAGCTGAGCAGTAGCTTCCTTCTCTCCTCTCTGACTGTGGCTGCAGTGTGACCAGTGGCATTGAGCCTCAGCTCCATGATCGTCCCCACCATAGTGAACTGTACACTCAACTACGGGGTTGGTTCTTACCTTCTGCATGGGTCCCGGGGGTTGCGCTTATAATTAGGCTCGGCAGCAAGTGTCATGACCTGCTAAGCCATTGCCAATCCCTCTTGCATGTCTTGCTATGTGAGGTGACAGATGGACACTGTTTTTCATAGGTGTTCCTTTCCAATCTAAAGAATACCTGTGCTGCCATTGAAATGCACCGTCATACACACCATGTACTGCCAATAGCAAAACATGACTTGGGGCCTGAAATAAGGGTGTCACAGGGAATGTTACCTTGCTACCGAGCCTCCAAAGACTGGAAGATATTTATAGATATAAATTGTTCCGTATTCCACTCACTTCTATCAATAAGGTTATATTTTCCTCCTCAAGGCCACACTAATCCTCTCTACTGCACCTCTCTAACTGTACCTGCCATTGTGTGCTTACTAACAACTCTCCTACCCAACGGCCTTGCAGTTTTCACATCTACTGGCCCATCCTGTCCATCCTTGTAGTTTCCAATGCCTCTTTTCCCTCAGCATACCTTTCCATTTTTCTAGCCAAATGTACAAATATGCTCATTTTCACTCTTCCAGGAAAGGCCCACATTCAAATGGGCCAGGCTTCTGTATAGGTCATCTCTACAGCTGCTGGTAACCCTGCACACTGGGTCATGGGACCAGTTCCAGCCCAGCAGCTGTGGCTTAGGTGGAAGATCACAATATGAGAACATATGCAGAAAGAATGACTTAGGAGATGTATTGAGAAGGGTTAGCTGTCAAGGATGAGCCTGCTGCCCCTTTGCTAGCTGCTCTGCTCTCTAAGTTAGTCTCTCCTGTGGCTGGACACATGGTTATCTAGCTATGACATTTTCAAACTACTAGGTGTGATGATGTGACCAGATTCTGACTGGAAAGTTGTGAGAAATGGGGTCTGCATCTGCTGGGTTGTGCATTGAAAAAGAAAGAGCCAGGCATTTTCTTCCCATCTCCACTCCCTGATGTCCAGGATGTCTGTAAGGATGCTACCTCGTGTTGGCAAACCAACAAAGTAGATGGATCCTGGGGCCCAACCCTGAAGGCCAACAACTCATCCTGTTTTGCCCAGGTCATTCCCTGTTCTGATATTGAGCCCTGCTAACCAGCCTCTGTGGTCTTGGATAAACTGAGATAACTGGTCAACCTACACTGTTGACCTGCCTTATCAGCTGTAGACAATGTTTTAAAACTAGAGAGAGAGACTGGGCCCAGGGCTGAAGAGAAAAACCAAACAAGGCTTCCATCCTGGCTGAACCACTGCATTTGGGATCCCTTTGTTTACGTCATCACGCCCTGTCACATCAGCACCAATAAATGCCTTTGGCCCAGAGATCCTGCTGACCGTTTTCTTCTTGTCGCAGCATGAGCTCGGTAGTTCCTCAGCCAGGCTTCTCCAGCCTGTTGCCTGGTCTATCACGTCTGAAATCCAATCTCTCACTCTCCTCACAGCCTTTTGAGGCTCTTGTGCAGTGGTCCACATGCCTGGCTGTTGAAAGGTTCTGGAATCTGAACTCAGGCATTTGGCCAGCTGAGCTATCCCTCTAGCCCCTGTGAGGGGTGTGTGTGTGTGTGTGTGTGTGTGTGTGTGTGTGTGTGTGTGTGTGTGTTATACGGGGTGTGTGTCTGTGTGGCACATGTGTGCAGGCACCCATGGAGAGCAGAAAGGGTGTCTCATCCCCTGGAGCTGGAATCATAGGCAGTTGTGAGCGGCCTGACAAGGACGCTGGGAGCTGATCTCGGGTCCCCTGGAAGAGCAGCAAGCACTCTGACCATGAGCCATCTCATTAGCCCCCACAGTCTTTTAGAAAAAGCCTTTGAGGAGAACAGATGGAGGAAAGCTGGAGAAGATTCAAGACATAGCAGATTTTTCTTTTCTAAAAAATCTCATAATATATGTTCTTAAGAGAAAATGGAGTTTGACTTCCCCCCAAATTGTTTGAACCAAAATAAGTGGGCACCATCAGCTCCCTAGGACCTGCATCAAAGCCAGGAAGTACTTTTAGGCTTAGCTGGTTGCTAGGGTGTGTGATAAGGGCGGCTCTGGGAAGCACATTCAGGTACTGACTGGGAAGGGTCTTGCTGATTAGTGAATGAGCTGCAAGGCTAGCCCCAAAGAAGCCAGTGAGCCCCCAAAACCCTGGCTGTACCCAGTAGAGCTCTCATCTGAAATAACCGGCTGTCTTTAAAAAACCAACCAAACAAAAAAAAACCAGAGTTGTCACGCATGTAGTACACATACATGTATGCAGGTAGAACACTCAAACACGTAAAGTGTAAATAAGTAAATCTTTAGCAAAACCACAACAAACCAGAGTTCCAAAGAGTCTCTTCCTAGATGGCACTTCCTGTGCCTGCTCTCTAAAGTGTCCCTAAAAGCCTATCACTTGATTTGTGTGCTTTGGGGTTCAGATAATATACAAGGCCACGCGTTGAAGCACCACAGGCACTCAAGAAAAAGAACCACTTAACGTGGGCAATTTCAGAGTGCCCATGTCTTTGCCTTTTTGGTTGATTGATGAAAATACTTAGCATTCTTCACATTTATCCAAGAGTTTAAGCTGGCAAAGAAACCAGCATGTTATAGTCCAGGAAAGCTCCAGAACATTGTTCATGGTGAACATTCTTATTCGTTTACTGAGTCATAAGGATGCATGGTTACTGTTATTTCTTGCCTCCTAAATGCCCCCCAAAAACGTGTCTGTTGAAGACTTGGTCCCCAGCCTGTGGCACTATCGGGAAGGAGAGGGACCTTCGAGAAGCGTTGAAGGGCTCTATCAGGCCTACACAGCAAACACGGCACCCACAGGCCTTGCCCTTCTCCCCACCTCCCTCTCCCCCTTCTAAAAACCATAGATTACACCCCAAGGTCCACTCTGTATTTGGCCACTGACTCATTCCTGAGAAAAAACACCAAGGTCCAACAATTAAAATTTATTATTTGGCTAATATGTCTGACCAGGATTGACCAGCTCACGATAGCATAGACTCTCCCTTTTCCTCTTTACAAACCCACTCCTGAAAAAACATCTTCCCTTGCTCTCTTGCTTCCTGATGCCACTGCTGCCTTTGCAGCAGCAGCAGCAACACACATACACACACACACATACATACACACACACACACATACACACATACACCACACATGCATACACCACACACACATACACCATACACACACACATACACATACACACATACACCACACACACATACACCACACACACACACATATGCATACACATACACACCACACACACACACATACACCATACACACACACACACATATACACATATGCATACACACATACACCACACACACACATACACCACACATACACCACACACACACACATACACACACACACACACATACACTACACATGCATACCCCCCCCCACACACACACACACACACTTGCCCCTCTGGGGCAACAAATCACCTTTGTGCTGAGAATTTGGTGTCTGGACATGTCCTGTACCGATTGGGGGGGGGGTATGCATGTGTAGTGTATGTGTGTGTGTGTGTGTAT
>CABHPQ010156697.1:27629-41005 GCA_902168405.1 Peromyscus aztecus | reverse complement strand
ATTTGGGTGAGTCGGGCCCCTGGGAGCTGAGCGTGGGGAACCTGAGGATCTTGGGGGAGAAGCAGTTCTAGCATCGGCGGCGAAGTGTAGCTTAGGGGTACGGCAGCTTCCGTTACTCCGTAATAGCTCCTCCTTGGGAGAGTCAGTTCGTAAGAGCCCTCGAGTCCTAGTGTGTCTTTCCCCGTTTTATGAGGCTATTTTTCTCCATAATACAGATGGAGGGAGGTGGAATAGTAATGAGAGAGCTGGCCTAAAAGCGCTTTCCAAACTTTTAAAAACTACTCAGTGGGCTGAACCATGAATGAATCTGACAGAGTTGCTAAAAGGTCCTTTCTGTGGGTGAATTACTGATTAAGAGAAAATCCGATGGGCGTGGTGGCAGGTGCCTTTAATCCCAACTCAAGCGGGCAGATTCTTCGGTGTTTTTATATGTGATAACACACAGAGAGTGACTTTTTTTTCTCTTTTTTTTCTTTCTTTCTTTCTTTTTTTTTCTTTTTGGTTTTTTGAGACAGGGTTTCTCTGTGTAGCTTTGCGCCTTTCCTGGAACTCACCCTGTAGACCAGGCTGGCCTTGAACTCACAGAGATCCGCCTGCCTCTGCCTCCTTAGTGCTGGGATTAAAGACGTGCGCCACCACTGCCTGGCTAAAACCAAAACTTTTTATAAGCCACAGTCATCCTAGGGTCCCCCCTGCTATGTAGCCTCCCTGTTTCTGTGGGTTGCAGTCTGATTGTTCTTTGCTTTATATCTAGAATCCACTTATGAGTGAGTACATACCAAGTTTGTTCTTCTGGGTTTGGGTTACCTCACTCAGGATGATATTTTCTAGTTCCATCCATTTGCCTGCAAATTTCATTCTGTCATTGTTTTTCTCTGCTGAGTAGTTCTCCATTGTGTATATGTACCACATTTTCTTAATCCATTCAGTTGACGGGCATCTAGGTTGTTTCCAGGTTCTAGCTATTATAAATAGTGCTGCTATGAACATAGTTGAGCATGTATCTTTGTGGTATGATTGAGCATTCCTTGGGTATATGCCCAAGAGTGGTATGGCTGGGTCTTGAGGCAGATCGATTCCCAATTTTCTGAGAAACTGCCATACTGATTTCTACAGTAGTTGTACAAGTTTGCATTCCCACCAACAGTGGAGGAGAGTTCCCTTTGCTCCGCATCCTCTCCAACATTGACTGTCATTAGTGTTTTTGATCTTAGCCATTCTGACAGATGTAAGGTGGTATCTCAGAGTCGTTTTGATTTGCATTTTTCTGATGATTAAGGATGCCGAGCATTTCCTTAAATGTCTTTCAGCCATTTGAGATTCTTTGAGAATTCTCTGTTTAGCTTTTTAGCCCATTTTTTAATTGGATTGTTCAGTATTTTGATGTCTAGTTTCTTGAGTTCTTTATATACTTTGGAGATCGGTCCTCTGTCAGATGTGGGGTTGGTGAAGGTCTTTTCTCATTCTGTACACTGTCTTTTTGTCTTATTGACCTGTCTTTTGCCCTACAAAAGTTTCTCAGTTTCAACAATTGTTGTGCTCAGTGTCTGTGCTGCTGGTGTTATATTTAGGAAGTGGTCTCCTGTGCCAATGCGTTCAAGAGTACTTCCTACTTTCTCTTCTATTAAGTTTAGTGTAACTGGATTTATGTTGAGGTCTTTGATCCACTTGGACTTGAGTTTTGTGTGTGGTGACAGATATGGATCTATTTGTAATCTTTTACATATTGACATCCATTGCCAGCACCATTTGTTGAAGATACTTTCTTTTTTCCATTGTATAGTTTTGACTTCTTTTGTCAAAAATCAGGTGTTCATATGTGCGTGGATTAATGTCAGGGTCTTTAATTTGATTCCATTGGTCTGTATGTCGGTTTTTATACAGGTACCAAGCTGTTTTTATTACTATAGCTCTATAGTAGAGCTTGAGGTCAGGGATGGTGATGCCTCCCGAGGTTGTTTTATCATAAAGGATTCTTTTATAAAAAGTGGCCCAAGGTTCCAGTGGCCAAGATTTCCTGGAAAGGAAGAGAGTCTTCCTCAAAAAAATGATTTTTCCAGATGGAGAAGTGTGAGTGTGGAGAAGAAGCCAGCACCCAAAATCCTTTTGATAATGCAACCCAGACAGTGGGAAACTCAAGTCAGAAAACTTAGGTTTGGGTCTAGCAGGAGTAGCCTGAGCTCTCTAGGACAGCCTCAGGCAAGCCTCTATTTTGCCTGTGCACTGGCTGGTTTTGTGTGTCGACTTGACACAAACTAGTCATCAGAGAGGAAAGAGCTTAAGTTGAGGAACTGGCTCCATGAGATCCAGCTGTAATGCATTTTCTCAATTAGTGATCAATGGGGGAGGAAGGGCCCAGCCCACTGTGGTGGTCCTGAAAAACGGGGGAAAAAAGAAAGCAGGCTGAGCAAGCCAGTGAGCAGCACCCCAATGGCCCTGCATCAGTTTCTGCCTCCAGGATCCTGTCCTGCTTGAGTTCCTGTCCTGATTTCCCTTAGCGATGAACAGCAATTTGAAGGTGTAAGCCTAATGAACTTCCTCCTCTCCAACTTGTGATTGGTCATGGTATTTTGTCTCAGTAATAGAAACTCGAAGACAGCCTGTGTCCTCATCTGTAAATGTAGCAATGCCCATTTCCCCCTTGTAAGGATTTAGACTGAAGGAGGTCTGGTATTGTGGCACCTCAAATAGACAGATCAGAGAAGGGTCTGGTGTGATGGCTGAATTTGTTGAAAGGAGAGAGGAAGTGGGTTAGCCTCTCTGAGGGAACATGACTGGAGTGGGCAGGTGGGCAGAACCAAGTTCTGGAGAAGAACCGGAGCGGGTGGAATATAAGGTAGGTAGGCCTGATCTAAAAGTTACTAAGCATTCTTGTTTCTTTCTGATTCTTGCCCTCAGGATCTGTGGAAGCCCTGCAGGAGGTTCTACACCTGCCTGCCACCCTCCGTGCCTGTCCACCCCTTCAGACTGCCCTGGCCGTTGACGCTGCCTTCCGTGAAGGCAACCATGCCCGGTTGTTTCGCCTGCTTCGCACCTTGCCCTACCTACAGAGCTGCGCAGTGCAGGGACACATTGGCTCTGCCCGCCGCAAAGCCCTGGCTCGTCTGTCCCGTGCCCTGAGCACTCCTAAAGGACAGACCTTGCCTTTGGACTTCATAGTACACCTTCTGGCCCTGGATGGGCTCCACGAAGCACAGGACCTGTGTCGGGCCCATGGACTGACCTTAGATAAAGACAGAGTTGTATTCCTGAGGGGTCGATACTCTGAGGAAGGACTCCCACCCCCTGGTACCTGCCACCTATTAGTGGGAAGCAAGCTGCAGGGGCACACCCTGGAGGAGGTGGTCATGGCAGAGGAAGACAGGGAAATACACAGACCTGGATCTCCAGCTTGAGAGGGCTCTGTCTCCCCCAAGGACTGGACCAGAGCACCTGGGGTTCTTTTTCATGGTTCCCAAACAATAAAAGGAACTTGTTTTACAGGAACTTGTTAGACTTCATTTATTTGAGGGTTAAGAGGGGAGATAGAACATTGAAGAGCAGGGCAAGAAGAAAGACAGTTGGGCAATGGCCTCTACACTCTACTTTGGGCCCAAGTTTCACCCACTACCATGAGCAGGTGTTTTTAACTGCAAGGATCCTCAGCTGTTGCCTCAAAAGCTTGAGAGTGTTTCCTGGTTTAATCTACTCCTATCCTCAGCAAAGACTGGGACATATCCCAGAGAAACAGGTGTGAGATGCAAGATAAAGGAAAAGCCCGAGAGATAGGGCTAGGGTCAGAGGTCATCCACAGGTTCCAGGGTGGCTGCTGCACCCTCCAGGGCCATTACTACAATGCTAAGCTGCCTCTGTACTTCAGCCCACGCTTCAGATCCTGAGTTGGCATCCTGTGCTCTAGCACAAGCATTGGCCAGACCCGGGAATGTGGCAGCAGAGGCTGTGTTGGGTGCCCAGAGCACGTGACTGCAGAGAAATAACAAGCTGACGGTCAGTGAGAGGTTGGCCTGGAACCCTGCATTGTCCACAGGCAAGCATAAAAGCCCCCCTGTCTGGTCTCTGAAAGAAAGGGCTCAGCAGTGCAGGGAGGACCTCATTATTCCCAGTCATCAGTGAGTAGATTGTGCAGTGAAGCAGGAAACCTCTTTGGTAGATCATTGCTCCACCCCACCTCCCAGGAGCTTTGGCACAGACTTACCTATAGTATCGGTTCTCTGGGAAAGCCCTTGGGTTCAGGAATGCCCGTTCCAAGAGCATTAGCTGGTCATTGACCATCCGTACCTGCAAGGGACTGGAGGGCATGTGGGTCACCCCACAAGCCAGGAGTCTAGCTGCTAGCTGGATGTGTGCCCTTGGTTCCCCCTCCCAGACACCTGCCCAGTGCCCATGCTCACTTAGGGCTGTTCTTCTGCAGTGTTGAGATGCGGTGGACCAAGGCTGCAGCTGCTGTCTTAAACTTCTCCACTGCAGTCACCAGGGGATCTGGGTGAGGAACATCTGGCTTAGCTCTGCCTGAGGATACAGGGTTCCCCGAACTTGCGTGTTGGGGTGTGCATACCCAGGCTGATATTATGCTGCGCTAATAGGGTGCCAAGACCCGTTTGGGCAGCCTCCAGGAAGCTGTGTAGTGTCTCACTGTAGTCACTGACATTGAGGGGCAAGAAGAGGCTGTCACTGAGCCGCAGAAGCACACTCCCAGCTGTCCGGGCCACAGCTTGGTGGCTGCTGAAATCTGTGGAGGGGACATGAGGCCAGGACTGCATCTTCAGCCCATCCTTCTATCCTCAGAATGTCCCTGTCCCCTCCTCACCAGGGTCCAGAAACTTCTCCATGTAATCAAACGTGTCAAAAGCCGTGTGGTAGGTAGGGTAGATCCTGGCTGAGGTCTTGCCCTAGAGGAATAAGGAAGAGGGGCTAGGCTTGGGGTGGGAAACCACGGTGTGTGAGCTGTGCCAGCACGGCCTCAGTCCTCATCACAGCCAGGATGTGAGCTTCAGAATTTCCACATAAGAAGGAACTGAGGCTCAGGGACTAACCTGCCTGGGATCTCTCAGATAGGAAAGAAGAGGAGCTTGGGGCAGTAGAGTCAGATGTGGGGATCCCAGCTCCACCACCCAAGGGCAGCAGAGCTAGTGGCAGAGAGGGCCTTAGAGCATCCACTCAAGAGGTGCAGGCCAGAGGAGCTGCAGCTCCCACCTCAGTCCCCACAACAGTGTGTGACTCCTCCTAGTTCCCTAGCATTACTTGATTAGTGCTAACACCCACAAAAGCATTTCCAAACTCAGTGCTGTTAGTCACTGGCATCCTACAACTGATTGACAGTAGTCTTTTCTTCCTCCTGACTAAGGATAACATGACACAACAGAGGATTGTAGAATGAGTAAGATGGAACACCTTCGAATCAATGCAATCAGCACAAATACCCGGTGAGTATAAACATGCTCAGAGAATCTAAGAAAGTTGCTGTGGTAGTTTGAATGTAATTGGCTCCCATAAGCTCATGAGGAGGTGTGGCTTTGTTGGAGTGGATGTGGCCTTGTTGGAGGAAGTGTGTCACTGTGGGGATGGGCTTTCAGGTCTTCTATGCCCAAGCTACAGTGACACAATCCTTTCCTGTTGCCTGTGGATCAAGATACAGAACTCTCAGCTCCTTCTCCAGCACCACGTCTGCCTGCATGCCACCATGTCCCACCAGGATGATAACAAACTAAACCCCTGAAACTGTAAGCCACCCCAATTAGATGTTTTCCTATATAAGAGTTGTGGTCACGGTGTCTCTTCACAGCAATAGAAACCCTAACTAAGACAGTTGGCCTGTGTTGCCGTGTTAATGGTTAGTTAAAATTGTCGACTTGAGAATCTAGAATCACCTGGGAAGAGTCTCAAGAAGGGACTGTCTAGATCAGGATGGCCTATGGGCATGTCTGTGGGAGTCTATCTCGATTACATTCATTTTGAGGTGGGAGGACCATACTGGGTAGCACCATTCCCTAGGTCAGGGTGGAGAAACTGAACTGCGCACTAGTAACCATGCTTTCCGCCCTTCCCTATGAATGTGATATGTTCTCTGGAGCTCCTGCTGCTGTGACTTCCTGCCATAATGAACTGTGACTTGGACTTGTGAGCCAAAATAACCCGTTCCCCCTCAAAGTCGCTTTTGTCAGGGTGTCAGTCACAGCAACAGGAAACAAAACTAAGGCACACAGCTGCTCAGTGAATGAGCTAGAGCTAATCTGTACCAGACCTCCCCCTGAGAGTTGACGCGGCAGTTCTGGGAGGGGGAGCCGCATGGCAGACTCTGCTCACCTTGTCATAGGTGTAGGCAAGGTCCATGGAAGAGATGCCCAGGAAGTGGATGAATGAGGCGTAGTCACTGCCGGCACCTAGCGTACCCAGGCTAGAGGAGGAAAGAGAATAACATTTGGAGGGTGCTCGATGGACGTGCTGGGCCTGTGGTCCTCCTGCCTTTCTGGTTTGGGGCTCACCTGGGGACCAGGCCATACACTGGACTGCTGCGGTTGGTATATCGGAGCCAGTTGTCATAGATACTGAGGCTGCTGGGACCTGGTGCGCTGATCTGGTACAGAGAGAAACATCTGATGGCTCAGGAAACGCAGCCTCAGCAACAGGATGGGGTCTCTGCCAGACTCCAGTCTCCAGATCCACTGTGGTCCTGGCCCCAGTCCTGCCTACCCCACTAGATCATCACCCACCCCACCCCACCCCAGTACCTCTTTGGTGGCAGAAAAGATCACGCTTTGTACAGGGGGCGTCCCCTGTGCCCTGAGGGTAGCATTGGCTGTGAGAGGAATCAAGGACACCTGTTCAGACCCAGCTCCTCCCTTTTCCAGCCCACCTTAGCTGGCAGAACCTCCCCTACCGAACACGGAGATGTCCACATTGATGTAGGCCACTGTGCGCTCCTGCAGCTTGCTGAGGAACTCCTACAGGGTGGGGGAACACCTCAGTCTGTTACAGCCCCATCCAAGAACCCCTTCCACCCATTCCTTTGTGGGGTTCACTCACCTCTGTGAATTCCGTAGAGCCAATGAGCCCGAATTCCTCTGCCCCCCAGCTGGCGAAGATGATGGATCTGCGGGGTCGCCAGGAGCCTAGAGAGAAGAGGAGTCAGAGGGCAGGGTCCTCTGACTTCAGGAGAAGGCTGGGGACATGGAAGGAATGGAGGAGCTAGAAAAGGTGTGCAGCCAGCCGGGCGGTGGTGGCGCACGCCTTTAAACCCAGCACTCAGGAGGCAGAGCCAGGCGGATCTCTGTGAGTTTGAGGCCAGCCTGGTCTACAGAGCGAGATCCAGGACAGGCACCAAAACTACACAGAGAAACCCTGTCTCAGAAAAACAAACAAAAAGAAAAAAGAAAAGGTGTGCAGCCCGTGTCAAGGAGACCAGCACCCCCCTGCCAGCCTTCCAGGAGGAGTCTTCTTTCTAGTCTCCCACTCTCAACACACCCCACCCCGGGAATCCCTGGGTCAGGGTCTCTTTTGGCCAGAAGACCCACCTCCTCTCTGGTTCATGGTAGACCTGCTTTGAGGGAATTTGAACCTCTACCCTCAATCTCAAAGCATCCCAGGAAATATTTGTTGATAATACATTGGTATTTGTCCAATGACTTTATCCCAAACCAACCCTTACAACAGTATCTTTCCATTTTACAGTTGAAGAAACTGAGGCAGAGAGAACTTAAATGATTTGCCCAAGGTCATAGCCAGTAGGCAGCAGAGCCACATTCAAATCCAGACATCTGCCTCCAGAGGCCTACGATTTATCCAGGGGCCCACCCTGCCTCCCACAGCATCCTGCAGCCTGGCTTCCACACCCAAGGACCCCCTCATCGACGCCACATTCCCTCAGCTCCACACGCTCCCCGTTTTTGTCACCTCTGGCTGCGGCTGGATCATTTGATCATTCTTGTCGAGTCTTACACTGTTGTTCTCTGTTTTTGTTTATTTGTTTGTTTGTTTGTTTGTTTTAAATTTTCCAGAGCTGAGGACCGAACCCAGGGCCTTGTGCTTGCTAGGCAAGCGCTCTACCACTGAGCTAAATCCCCAACCCCACTGTTGTTCTCTGAAACGGGGTCGTGCTATAGAGTTCAGTCTGGCCTAGAATTACTCGTGTAGCACAGGTTGGTCTTAAACTCACCATCCTCCTGCCTCAGCGTCCCCAGGGTTAAGATCACAGGCATGTGCTACCGTGAGAGATCTCATCTCTTTTGTATCAGAGCCTGACTCCAAATTCACTATGTAACTGTGGTTGACTCTGAACTCCTAATTCTCCTGCCTCCACTGGGATCCAAGTGCTGGGGTTCAATCCAGGGCCTCTCGCAGGCTAGGCAAGCAGTTTACCAACTGACCTGCAACCCCAGCCCTTCACTTACTTACTTACTTGTAGAGATAGGGCCTCACTCTGTAGACTAGGCCATGAACTCCTGGTACTCCTCCTGCCTCAGCCCCCTCAGGTCTGAGCCTACACTCATCTTTTGGCTTAAGGAAGAAAAATAAACTTTATATATAGTTTGACTGCGTCTTTGCAGCTACAAATCCCCACACTTTTTCTTGCCAGAATGTAGAGCCTGATGGTAATCAGGCTCACCCAGACTCAGGGAAATGCAACAAACACCAGCATCTTGCAAGACAAGAAGAGCTAAGGAGCTGCCTAGAGACGAAAGGGCACAAGTGAGACAGATCGCCAAGGTTCTCCTGTGTGGGAGCCAGTGTGTGTGTGCAGTCCAGGTTAGCTTGTTTACGGTTTGGGTGTTTTTCGTTGTTGTTTTCTCATTTCCAGAAAGCACATATCTCCACACCATTTCTTAGTATTTCCTGACAATCTATAGGAGAATCCATTATTTAGATTCTGTCTACTTTGATGTATTAAACTATAATAAATGCATAAGGAAAATATTAGCTATGTCCAAGTAACCCCTTAGTTTTTTGGATGAGGTCTCCATGGCCGGGAACTCAACAAGCAGGCTAGATTGGCTGGTCTCGCTCAGAGCTCCAGGGGTCTGCTTGTCTGTCCCCAGCTCATCACTTGACTCCTCAGCTGATCTTGGCTGCATCTGCTTGACCTCCTGTCGTTGCTAACAACTCTCCAGTTCATGTCTCAAGTGCCGTTTCCAACCTGGACACAGACACCCTCAACCTCCTTCCTGCCCGCTCCTCTGGTTGCCACTGTCCCTGGCTGCTCATCTTCCTTCCTAGCTATGACCCCTTGCCCTACCTGAGAATCCACTACCCCTTCCCCTGAGAGACTCTGGTGCTGGAATGTCACCAGAATAGTTTGACATGCCTTAAAAGGCATGGCACCCTATGGGCAGAGCCTGGGCAGACCATGTTTACAGCCTGTGGGGCTGACTCTACCAGGACACACAGGAGGCTCCTGAAGATGGATGCATATATCAGTAATCTGTTCCTTGAGCCCTGAGACTCCTTAGGCCAGGGGCTGGTGCCCAGGAACTTATGCCTCCGGGGCTCATGGCCTGGCTCAGGTGAGCCCTGAAGATGGAGAAAACGGAAGAAGTGGGCTAGAAATGACTCTGGGGCTTCTGGGGGAGTGACCAGGAGAGAGGACAGCCTCACCCTTCTTTAGCAAGGTCCCCAGGACTCGGGAGATCTCCAGGAGGACAGCAGTGCCACTGCTGGGATCCACCGCTCCATGTACCCAGCTGTCCCGATGGTTTCCATAGATCACATAACGATCTGAAGGGAGGACCAGAGTCAGGCGGACCAAGGCAGGCTGCAACCAGGGCAGGACCCAGGAGACTTGCAGGGGAGTGGTAGGGCTTGGGCCAGGGGCTCACCAGGTTCCACAGCCCCCTGGATGATGCCCAGGACGTTGGAGGAGGGTCTTAGCTCCAGAGTGTTGTGGACACTCACTTTCACCTCACTAGGGAGTGGGATGAAGGATATGATTAGAAGTTAAGCCCTCTCCTGTCCCCTTATCAAACTCAGGAGAAAGTGAAGCCAAGAGAGGTGATGGCAGTCACCTGCCCAGTAGGACCAAGAAAAGCAATAAGCAAAGCCGTCCCTCTTTTGGTTGGAAGCCTCCTTGGCTTGGGAAGAGGGGACACTTGGTAGCAGGAATGCTCAGATGGGGAAGCTGACATTGGCCAAGAGTGCACTGCCCAGGTCCTGGAGCATGTTCAAAGGAGGCGGTGGCTGGATCGGGAAGTGGGTGGGAGGGGCAGGGAGACCCTGTGGGTTTGGAGGGTCATAGCCCTTTCAGTGAGCTTCCTCCAAAGACCAAGCTGTTCTGGAGAGGGCTGGAGGATGGTCTTGAAGAGGGAAGAAGGAAAGTCAGGTAAGAGGCATCAGGGAGGAAGGGAGTTGGGGGACCTGGAGGGAAGAGAGAAGCTCCCTCACCTGTCTGCTGGGAAGCTCCCGTCCTGCTTGAAGCCGGGCCCCAGCCTATAGTCACAGCCCAGCGCTCCCTGCCAGGAATCTGGGGCAGAGGGTCCAGTGAGGTTACTGGGGAGGAAGAGAGTGCCTGTGAGGGTAAGTTTGGCATCTGCAGGTATCTGCGGACAGGCAAAGGACTGGACACAGGCTCACCAGAGCAAGTCTTTGGCATCCTCAAAGCCAATGGGCTGGGCAGGAATTGGGGGAAATCCCGAGATGTTGTTAAGATCCAGGCGGAAAGTAGAGGGGTGAGCTGGAAGGTAGGGAGTCATAGGGTCCCCAAAATACTCAAAGTAGGAGCCTCTCTCCACACCAGAGGGAGGCAGCCCCCAGGAGTTGGGGAAGGTTTCGGTGGGCAAGCTCTTCCCATCATTGATATCGCCAGGGTCTGTGTACACCAGCACTCCGACCACTCCGTGTTTGGCAGCATTAATGGCCTGCAGAAGGCACAGAGGAAGCTGTGTGTAAGTGACAGATGGGGACAGGCATGCCCTATGCCTCCTCCTGTACCAGGCTTTTTCTTTTGAGCCACCAACCAGCTCCCAAATCATGCATGACACAGAGACTTATTAGTTGTGAATGCTCAGCCTAGCTTAGGCTCATTTCTGGCTAGGTCTTTTAACTTAACCTGTTTCTCTTCATCTTCATTTTTTTTTTTTTTTTTTTTCCGAGACAGGGTTTCTCTGTGTAATTTTGGTGCCTGTCCTGGATCTTGCTCTGTAGAATAGGCTGACCTCAAACTCACAGAGATCCTCCTGCCTCTGCCTCCCCAGTGCTGGGATTAAAGGTATGTGCCACCTTCACCACCCGGAAAATATATGATTACACGTGTAACTCCATCACAGAGATCAGATGCCCTCTTCTGGCCACTGAAGGAACCCACACAACACAAACATGCACATAGACACATAAACAAACAAATGACTGAAGTCCTTTCTCATTGAAAAATAAATAAGTTGGCAGGGATAGACAGAGTACTAGCTGCACCAGACTATGGTGTCGAACACACTAGGGAAGCAGAGGCAGGTGGATCTCAAATTCAAGACTAGCCTGCTAAACAAAGCTAGTTTCAGGACAGCCAAGGCCACACAGAGAAACCCTGTCTGGAAAATCAAAAACAAAACAAAACAAAAGAGCACTGGCTGCTCTTCCAGTGGACCTGGGTTCAGTTTCCAGCACAAACATGGCGGCTCATAACCCTCCGTAACTCCAGTTCCAGGGGGTCTAATGCCCTCTCTGGCCGCCGAGGGTACTGCATTTATATTCGGGCAAAACACTCATATACTTCAATTAAAATTACAAAAGAAAGTGGAGTTGAGGATATTAGAGGCCTATGGTGCAATGGGAGAAGACATTGTTAAATGGAATTTCAGTTTCAATAAAACAAAACAAAGCAGGTGTGGTAGCACATGCCTTTAATCCCAACGCTCAGATCTCTGTGAGTTTGAGGCCAGACTGGTCTACAAATCCAGTCCCAGGACAGCCAGGGCTGTTACACAGAAAAACCCTGTCCCCCCAAAAAAGAGTAAAGATATATTTTATTATTTATTCAAATTGTGTCTGTGCATATGTGTCGTATGTCTCTAAGTGGGTATGTGAGCGAGTGCCAGTGCCTGAGAAGGCCAGAGGTGCCAGATCCCATTGGAACTGGAATTTCGGTAGTTGTGAGCCACCTGACAGGGGGTCTGGGAACTGAACTCAAGCCCTCTGCAAGAGCAGTATGTACTTTTAGTAGCTGGGTCATCTCCAGAGCCCCTGGAATGTTGGTTTCAAACAATGCTAAGGTGCAGAACATGGACAGTAATGATGTGCATTGTGGCGGCATTCCTGCCGAGCTCCTGGCTTGGCTCCAGAGAGCAGCACCTAGCCCTAATCCTTCCTTTGTCCAACCACACCTTTTGTTTCCCTTATCGCCCTATGTGAATCTTATTTGAGAGTCAAGGATCAGAGAGTCCCCCAAGGATCAAAGGCCTATACAAAACTTGGTGCAGGAAACCCGGAAAACCGAGGTACCTGTTAATTCAAGTAATTTGCACCTGGCATTTGGTCTCTGGGAGCTCCTTTTAGGTTGCTTTGAAGGTACAGAAATTAACTATCTAAACTGTAAAAATAAGAGTAAATAAATATGCCCTAGGTGAAGGGAAAAGGGCTTCAGTCCTTCGAGGCTGAACCCCCTACAGCCATGATAGGCTAGATTCATTCTTAAAATGCCTCTGTGTCTTCATTCCACGGACCTGCGTGAACCCATACACATGTGTAGCGACCACACAGCCACAGTGCATATCACCAAGGTTCTTAACACACTGTAGACTGAAACTGTGACAGCCAAACCAGGTATGGTAGCTCACAATTGTAATCCTAGCACTCAGAAGGCTGAAGTGGGAGGATCACCTTGAGTTGGAGGTAAGCCTGGGCTACATAGTGAGTTCTAGGCTAGCCTGGGCTATAGCGTAAGGCCTTTTCTCAATCTTCTCCACATATCATTTAAAATTAAAAAAAAAACAAAAAAAGAAAAAAAGGTGAGCATCCCACTGAGCATGGTGGTGCACAATTGCAGCCCCAGAACTTGGGAGGCTGAGGCAGGAGGATTGGGAGTTCAAGATTAACCTGAGATACACGGTGAGTTTCAAGCTAGGTTTGACTCCAAAACAATGAAAAACAAGCAAACAAACAAAAAGGAGACTAACAATTACGTAACTTGGTAATAACTTGGTAATTACGTAAACCTCTAAGACCAGCATGTGGTGGGTAGGGGCAGCAGGGTCAGAAGCTCAGGGTCATCCTTAGCTACACAGTAAATTCAAGGCCAGCCTTTGCTACATGAGAAAAAGAAAATAAACTTTCCTCCCTGTTGCTTTTGTCATGGTGTTTATCTCAGCAACAGAAACCCTGACTAAGCCAGGCGGTGGTGGTGCACGCCTTTAAACCCAGCACTCAGGAGGCAGAGGCAGGAGGATCTCTGTGAGTTC